>RJWK010024891.1:0-28059 GCA_004363435.1 Platanista minor | reverse complement strand
TCAATAGCAGAATAACTGAGGCAGAAGAAAGGATAAGTGACCTGGAAGATAAAATAATGGAAATAACTACTGCAGAGCAGAATAAAGAAAAAAGAATGAAAAGAACTGAGAACAGTCTCAGAGACCTCTGGAACAACATTAAACGCACCAACATTTGAATTATAGGGGTCCCAGAAGAGGAAGAGAAAAAGAAAGGGACTGAGAAAATATTTGAAGAGATATTAAAAACTTCCCTAATATGGGAAAGGAAATAATTAATGAAGTCCAAGAAGTACAGAGAGTCCCATCCAGGACGAATCCAAGGAGAAACACGTGAAGACACATACTAATCAAACTGTCAAAAATTAAATACAGGGGCTTCCCTGGTGGCACAGTGGTTGAGAGTCCGCCTGCCGATGCAGGGGACGCGGGTTCGTGCCCCAGTCCGGGAAGATCCCACATGCCGCGGAGTGGCTGGGCCCGAGAGCCGTGGCCGCTGAGCCTGCATGTCCGGAGCCGGTGCTCCGCAATGGGAGAGGCCACAACACTGAGAGGCACGCGTACCACACACACACACACACACACACACACACACAAAATATGTATATATATACATACATATGTATATATATAAGTTAAATACAAAGAAAATATATTAAAAGCAAGGAATAAACAACAAATAACAAACAAGGCAATCCCCATAGGGTTAACAGCTGATGTTTCAGCAGAAACTCTGGAAGCCAGAAGGGAGTGGCAGGACATATTTAAAGTGATGGGGGCTTCCCTGTTGGCACAGTGGTTGAGAGTCCGCCTACCGATGCAGGGGACATGGGTTTGTGCCCCAGTCTGGGAAGATCCCACGTGCTGTGGAGCGGTTGGGCCCGTGAGCCATGGCCTCTGAGCCTGCTCGTCTGGAGCCTGTGCTCCGCAAAGGGAGAGGCCACAACAGTGAGAGGCCCACTTACCGCAAAAAATAAATATTAAAAAAAAAATAAAGTGATGAAGGAGAAAAACCTACAACCGAGATTATTCTACCCAACAAGAATCTCATTCAGATTTGATGGAGAAATTAAAATCTTTACAGACAAGCAAAAGCTGAGAGAGTTCAGCACCATGAAATGAGCTTTACATCAAATGCTAAAGGAATTTCTCTAGACAAGAAACACAAGAGAAGGAAAAGACCTACAATAACAAACCCAAAACAATTGAGAAAATGGGAATAGGAAGATACATATCAATAATTACCTTAAATGTAAATGGATTAAATGCTCCCCCAATAAGACACAGACTGGCTGAATGGATACAAAAACAAGACCCATGTATATGCTGTCTACAAGAGTCCCACTTCAGACCTAAGGACACATACAGACTGAAAGTGAGGGGATGGAAAAAGATATTCCATGCAAATGGAAATCAGAAGAAAGCTGGAGTAGCAACTCTTATATCAGACAAAATAGACTTTAAAATAAACACGATTACAAGACACAAAGAAGGACACTACATAATGATCAAGGGATCAATCCAAGAAGAAGATATAACAATTGTAAATATTTTAGCACCCAACCTAGGAGTACCTCAATACATAAGGCAAATACTAACAGCCATAAAAGGGGATATCAACAGTAACACAATCAGAGTAAGGGACTTTAACACCCCACATTCACCAATGGACAGATCATCCAAAATGAAAATAAAGAAGGAAACACAAGCTTTATGTGATACATTAAGCAAGATGGACTTACTTGATATTTATAGGACATACCATCGAAAAACAACAGAATGCACATTTTTCTCAAGTGCTCATGGAACATTCTCCAGGATAGATCATATCCTGGGTCACAAATGTAGCCTTGGCAAATTTAAGAAAATTGAAAAAGTATCAAGTATCTTCTCCGACCACAATGCTGTGAGGCTAGATATCAATAACAGGAAGAGATCTGTAGAAAATACAAACACATGGAGGGTAAACAATAACACTACTTAATAACGAAGTGATCACTGAACAAATCAAAGAGGAAATCAAAAAATACCTAGAAGCAAATGACAATGGAGACACGACAACCCAAAACCTATTGGATGCAGCAAAAGCAGTTCTAAGATGGAAGTTTATAGCAATACAATCCTACCTTAAGAAACAGGAAACACGTGAAATAAACAAACTAACCTTGCACCTAAAGCAATTAGAGAAAAAAGAACAAAAAAACCCCAAAGTTAGCAGAAGGAAAGAAATCATAAAGATCAGATCAGAAATAAATGAAAAAGAAATGAAGGAAACGATAGCAAAGATCAATAAAACTAAGAGCTTTTTCTTTGAGAAGATAAACAAAATTAATAAACCATTAACCAGACTCATCAAGAAAAAAAGGGAGAAGACTCAATAGAATTAGAAATGAAAAAGGAGAAGTAACTGACACTGCAGAGATACAAAGGATCACAAGACATTACTACAAGCAACTCTATGCAAATAAAATGGACAACCTGGAAGAAATGGACAAATTTTTAGAAATGCACAATGTGCCAAGACAGAACCAGGAAGAAATAGAAAATATAGAACAGACCAATCACAAGCATTGAAATTGAAATTGTGATTAAAAATCTTCCAACAAACAAAAACCCAGGACCAGATGGCTTCACAGATGAATTCTGTCAAACACTTAGAGAAGAGGTAACACCTATCCTTCTCAAGCTCTTCCAAAATATAGCAGAGGGAGGAACAGTCCCAAATTCATTCCACGAGGCCACCATCACCCTTTTGATACCAAAACCAAACAAAACCAGACAAAGAAGTCACAGAGAAAGAAAACTACAGGCCAATATCACTGATGAACATAGATGCAAAAATCCTGAACAAAATACTAGCAAACAGAATCCAACAGCACATTAAAAGGATCATACACCATGATCAAGTGAGGTTTATTCCAGGAATGCAGGGATTCTAAAATATATGCAAATGAATCAATGTGATACACCATATTAGCAAATTGAAGAAGAAGAACCATATGATCATCTCAATGGATGCAGAGAAAGCTTTTGAAAAATTCAACACTCATTTATGATAAAAACCCTGCAGAAAGTAGGAATAGAAGGAATTTTCCTCAACATAGTAAAGGCCATATATGACAAACCCACAGCCAATATCATCCTCAATGGTGAAAAACTGAAACCATTTCCACTAAGATCAGGAAAAAGACAAGGTTACCCACTCTTAGCACTCTTTTTTTTTTTTTTTTTTTAAACATCTTTACTGGAGTATAATTGCTTTACAATGGTGTGTGAGTTCCTACTTTATAACAAAGTGAATCAGTTATACATATACATATGTTCCCATATCTCTTCCCTCTTGCGTCTCCCTCCCTGCCACCCTCCCTATCCCACCCCTATAGGTGTTCACAAAGCACCGAGCTGATCTCCCTGTGCTATGCGGCTGCTTCCCACTAGCTATCTATTTTACGTTTGGTAGTGTATATATGTCCCTGCCACTCTCTCACTTTGTCACAGTGTACCCTTCCCACACCCCATATCCTCAAGTCCATTCTCTACTAGGTCTGTGTCTTTATTCCCGTCTTACCACTAGGTTCTTCATGACCTTTTTTTTTTTTCTTATATTTGTTAGCATACAGTATTTGTTTTTCTCTTTCTGCCTTACTTTACTCTGTATGACAAGCTCTAGGTCCATCCACCTCACTACAAATAACTCAATTTCATTTCTTTTTATGGCTGAGTAATAGTCCATTATATATATGTGCCACATCTTCTTTACCTATTCATCTGATGATGGACACTTAAGTTGCTTTCATCTCCTGGCTATTATCAGTAGAGCTGCAATGAACATTTTGGTACATGAGCGTTTTTGAATTATGGTTTTCTCAGGGTATGTGCCCAGTAGTGGGATTGCTGGGTCGTATGGTAGTTCTATTTGTAGTTTTTTAAGGGACCTCCATATTGTTCTCCATAGTGGCTCTATCAATTTACATTCCCACCAGCAGTGCAAGAGTGTTCCCTTTTCTCCACACCCTCTCCAGCATTTATTGTTTCTGGATTTTTTTTTTTTTTTTTTTTTTTTGCAGTGCGCTGACCTCTCACTGTTGTGGCCTCTGTAGTTGCGGAGCACAGGCTCCGGATGTGCAGGCTCAGTGGCCATGGCTCACAGTCCCAGCCACTCCGCGGCATGTGGGATCTTCCTGGACAGGGGCATGAACCCGTGTCCCCTGCATCGCCAGGCACACTCTCAACCACTGCACCACCAGGGAAGCCCTGTTTCTAGATTTTTTGATGATGACCATTATGACCGTTGTGAGATGATATCTCATTGTAGTTTTGATTTGCATCTCTTTAATGATTAATGATGTTGAGCATTCTTTCATGTGTTTGTTGGCAGTCTGTATATCTTCTTTGGAGAAATGTCTATTTAGGTCTCCTGCCCATTTTTGGATTGGGTTGTTTGTTTTTTTGTTATTGAGCTGCATGAGCTGCTTGTAAATTCTGGAGATTAATTCTTTGTCAGTTGCTTCATTTGCAAATATTTTCTCCCATTCTGAGGGTTGTCTTTTGGTCTTGTTTATGGTTTCCTTTGCTGTGCAAAAGCTTTTAAGTTTCATTAGGTCCCATTTGTTTATTTTTGTTTTTATTTCCATTTCTCTAGGAGATGGGTCAAAAAGGATCTTGCTGTGATTTATGTCATAGTGTTTTTCCTATGTTTTCCTCTAAGAGTTTGATAGTGACTGGCATTACATTTAGGTCTTTAATCCATTTTGAGCTTATTTTTGTGTATGGTGTTTGGGAGTGTTCTAATTGCATTCTTTTACATGTAGCTCTCCAGTTTTCCCAGCACCACTTATTGAAGAGGCTCTCTTTTCTCCCTTGTATATTCTTGCCTCCTTTATCAAAGATAAGGTGACTATATGTGTGTGGATTTATCTCTGGGCTTTCTGTCCTGTTCCATCGATCTTTATATCTGTTTTTGTGCCAGTAGATTTATAGTATAGTCTGAAGTCAGGGAGCCTGCTTCCTCCAGCTCCATTTTTCGTTCTGAAGATTGCTTTGGCTATTTGGAGTCTTTTGTGTTTCCATACAAATTGAGAAACTTTTTGTTCTAGTTCTGTGAAAAATGCCAGTAGTTTGATAGGGATTGCCTTGAATCTGTAGATTGCTTTGGGTAGTAGAGTCATTTTCACAGTATTGATTCTTCCAATCCCAGAACATGGTATATCTCTCCACCTATTTGTATCATCCTTAATTTCTTTCATCAGTGTCTTATAATTTTCTGCATGCAGGTCTTTTGTCTCCTTAGGTAGGTTTATTCCTACATATTTTATTCTTTATGTTACAATGGTTAATGGGAGTGTTTTCTTAATTTCAATTTCAGATATTTCCACATAAGTGTATAGGAATGTCAGCGATTTCTGTGCATTAATTTTGTATCCTGCTGCTTTACCAAATTCGTTGATTAGCTCTAGTAGTTTTCTGGTAGCATCTTTAGATTTCTCATGTATAGTGTCACGTCATCTACAAACATTGACAGCTTTACTTCTTCTTTTCTGATTTGGATTTCTTTTATTTCTTTTTCTTCTCTGATTGCTGTGGCTAAAACTTCCAAAACTATGTTGAATAATAGTGGTGAGAGTGGGCAACCTTGTCTTGTTCCTCCCTATGCTATATTTTGGAAGAGTTTGAGAAGGATAGGTACTACCTCTTCTCTAAATGTTTTATAGAATTCGCCTGTGAAGCCATTTGGTCTTGGACTTTTGTTTGTTGGAAGATTTTTAATCACAGTTTCATTTTCAGTGCTTGTGATTGGTCTGTTCATATTTTCTATTTCTTCCTGGTTCAGTCTTGGAAGGTTGTGCATTTCTAAGAATTTGTCCATTTCTTCCAGGTTGTCCATTTTATTGGCAAAGAGTTGCTTGTAGTAATCTCTCATGATCTTTTATATTTCTTCAGTGTCAGTTGTTACCTCTCCTTTTTCATTTCTAATTCTATTGATTTGAGTCTTCTCCGTTTTTTTCTTAATGAGTCTGGCTAATGGTTTATCCATTTTGTTTTTCTACTCAAAGAACCAGCTTTTAGTTTTATTGATCTTTGCTATCATCTCCTTCCTTTCTTTTTCATTTATTTCTGATCTGATCTTTATGTTATCTTTCCATCTGCTAACTTTGTGGTTTTTTTGTTCTTCTTTCTCTAATTGCTTTAGGTGTAAGGTTAAGTTGTTTATTTCAGATGTTTCCTGTTTCTTAAGGTAGGATTGTATTGCCATAAACTTCCCTCTTTGAACTGCTTTTGCTGCATCCCATAGGCTTTGGGTCGTCGTGTCTCCATTGTCATTTGTTTGTAGGTATTTTTTGGTTTCCTCTTTGATTTCTTCAGTGATCACTTCGTTATTAAGTAGTGTATTGTTTGGCCTCCATGTGTTTGTATTTTTTACAGATCTATTCCTGTAATTGATATCTAGTCTCATAGCGTTGTGGTCGGAAAAGATATTTGATATGATTTCAATTTTCTTAAATTTACCCAGGCTTGATTTGTGATCCAAGATATATCCTGGAGAGTGTTCCATAAGTACTTGAGAAAAATGAGTATTCTGTTGTTTTTGGATGGAATGTCCTATATGTATCAATTAAGTCCATCTTGCTTAATGTATCATTTAAAGCTTGTGTTTCCTTATTTATTTTCAATTTGGATGATCTGTCCATTGGTGAAAGTGGGGTGTTAAAGTCCCCTACTATGATTTTGTCACTGTAGATTTCCCCTTTTTTGGATGTTAGTATTTGCCTTATCTGCTCCTATGTTGGGTGCATAAATATTTACAACTGTTATATCTTCTTCTTGGATTGATCCCTTGATCATTATGTAGCGTCCTTCTTTGTCTCTTGTAATCGTCTTTATTTTAAAGTCTATTTTGTCTGATATGAGAATTTCTACTCCAGCTTTGTTTTGATTTCCATTTGCCTGGAATATCTTTTTCCATCCCCTCACTTTCAGTCTGTATGTGTCCCTAGGTCTGAAGTGCATCTCTTGTGGACAGCATGTATATGGGTCTTATTTTTGTATCCATTCAGCCAGTCTGTGTCTTTTGGTGGGAGCATTTATCCATTTACATTTAAGGTGATTATTGATATGTATGTTCCTATTCCCATTTTCTTAATTGTTTTGGGTTTGTTATTGTAGGACTTTTCCTTCTCTTGTGTTCCTTGTCTAGAGAAGTTCTTTTAGCATTTGTTGTAAAGCTCATTTGGTGGAGCTGAACTCTCTTAGCTTTTGATTGTCGGTAAATGTTTTAATTTCTCCATCAAATGTGAATGAGATCCTTGCTGGGTAGAATAATGTTGGTTGTAGTTTTTTCCCTTTCATCAATCTAAATATGTGCTGCCATTCCCTTCTGGCTTGTAGAGTTTCTGCTGAAAGATCAGCTGTTAACATTATGGGGATTCCGTTGTGTGTTATTTGTTGTTTTTCTCTTGCTTCTTTTAATATGCTTTCTTCGTATTTAATTTTTTTGTGTGTGTGTCGTACGCAGGCCTTTCACTGTTGTGGCCTCTCCCATTGAGGAGCACAGGCTTCGGATGCGCATGCTCAGTGGCCATGGCTCATGGGCCCAGCTGCTCCGTGGCATGTGGGATCTTCCCGGACTGGGGCACAAACCCGTGTCCCCTGCATCGGCAGGCGGACTCTCAACCACTGCACCACCAGGGAAGCCCTGTATTTAATTTTTGACTGTTTGATTAATATGTGTCTTGGCGTGTTTCTCCTTAGATTTATCTTGTATGGGACTCTCTTGCTTCCTGGACTTGATTAACTATTTCCTTTGCCATGTTATGGAAGTTTTTACTATACTCTCTTCAAATATTTTCTCAGTCCCTTTCCTTTCCTCTTCTGGGAACCCTATAATTCGAATGTTGGTACATTTAATATTGTCCCAGAGGTCTCTGAGACTGTCCTCAGTTCTTTTCTTTCTTTTTCTTTACTCTGTTCTGCTGCAATTATTTCCACTGTTTCATCTTCCAGGTCACTTATCCGTTCTTCTGTCTCAGTTATTCTGCTATTGATCCCTTCTAGAGTATTTTTAATTTCATTGATTGTGTTGTTCATCATTGCTTGTTTTTTCTTTAGTTCTTCTAAGTCCTTGTTTAATGTTTCTATCATTTTCTGTATTCTAGTTCCAAGATTCTGGATCATCTTTACTATCACTATTCTGAATTCTTTTTCAGGTAGACTGCCTATTTCCTCTTCATTTGTTAGGTCTGGTGGATTTTTACCTTGCTTCTTCATCTGCTGTGTGTTTTTCTGTCTTCTCATTTTGTTTATCTTACTGTGTTTGCTGTCTCCTTTTTGTAGGCTGCAGGTTCGTAGTTCCCATCGTTTTTGGTGTCTGTCCCCAGTGACTAAGGTTGTTTCAGTGGGTTGTGTAGGCTTCCTGGTGGAGAGGACTAGTGCCTGTTTTCTGGTGGATGAGGCTGGATCTTGTTTTTCTGGTGGCAGGTGCATGTCTGGTGGTGTGTTTTGGGGTGTCTGTGGCCTTCTTGTGATTTAGGCAGCCTCTCTGGTAATGGGTGGGGTTGTGTTCCTGTCTTGCTAGTTGTTTGGCATAGGGTGTTCGGCACTGTAACTTGCTGGTCGTTGAGTGAAGCTGCGTCTTGGTGTTGAGATGGAAATCTCTGGGAGATTTTCGCCATTTGATATTACATGGAGCTTGGAGGTCTCTTGTGGAACAGTGTCCTGAAGTTGGCTCTCCCACCTCAGAAGCACAGCACTGACTGCTGTCCGGAACAACAAGTGCCTTTCATCCACACGGCTCAGAATAAAAGGGAGAAAAAGAAGAAAGAAAGAGAGAAAGAGAAAGAAAAAGAGGGGGAGGAGGAGGGAGGAAGGAAGAAAGAAAAATAAAATAAGATAAAATAAAGTTATTAAGATAAAAAACTATAGCTATTAAGAAAAAAATTTTTTTTAAAAGAAAAGAAAAACAAAAATAGGACGGACATAACCCTAGGACAAATGGTTGAAAGCAAAGCTATACAGACAAAACCTCACATAGAAGTATACCCATACACGCTCACAAAAAGAGGAACAGGGGAAAAAATAATATATCCTGCTCTCAAAGACCACCTCCTCAATTTGGGATGATTCGTTGTCTATTCAGGTATTCCAAAGATGCAGCGTACATCAGGTTGATTGTGGAGTTTTAATCCACTGCTTCTGAGGCTGCTGGTAGAGATTTCCCTTTCTCCTCTTTATTCGCACAGCTCCCGGGGTTCAGCTTTAGATTTGGCCCTGCCTCTGTGTGTAGGTTGCCTGAGGGAATCTGTTCTTCGCTCTGACAGGACAGCGTTACAGGAGCAGCTGACTCGGGGACTGTGGCTCACTCAGGCCGAGGGGAGGGAGGGGTACGGATGCGGGGTGAGCCTGCGGCAGCAGAGGCCGGCGTTACATTACACCAGCCTTAGGCGCGCCGTGCGTTCTTCCGGGGATGGTGTCCCTGGATCATGGGACCCTGGCAGTGGTGGGCTGCACAGGCTCCTGGGAGGGGCATTGTGGATAGTGACCTGTGCTTGCACACCGGCTTCCTGGTGGAGGGAGCAGCAGCCTTACCATCTCATTCCCGTTTCTGGGGTCCGCACTGATAGCCGCGGCTCGCTCCCATCTCTGTAGCTCCTTTAAGCATCTCTCTTAATCCTCTCTCCTCAAGTACCACGAAACAAAGAGGAAGACAAAGTCTCTTGCCTCTTCAGTACGTCCAGAGTTTTTCCCTCCCTTCCGGCTAGCCGTGGTGCACTAACGCCTTCAGGCTGTGTTCACACTGCCAGTCCTCTCCCTGCTATCAAACTGAAGCCTGAGCCTCAGCTCCCAGCCCCCGCCTACCCTGGTTGGTGAGCAGACAAGCCTCTTCGACTGGTGAGTGTTCTTTCGCACCAATCCTCTATGCGGTATCTTTCCGCTTTGCTCTCCACACCCCTGTTGGTGTGCTCTACTCCACAGCTCCGAAGCTTTCCGCCTCCGCCACCCACAGTCTCCGCCCACGAAGGGACTTCCTAGTGTGTGCAATCCTTTCCTCATTCACAGCTCCCACCCACTGGTGCACGTCCCGTCCTTATTCGTTTGCCTATGTTTTTTTGTTTTTTCTTTTGCCCTACCAAGGTACATGGGGAGTTTCTTGCCTTTTCGGATATCTGAGGACTTCTGCCAGCGTTCAGTGGGTGTTCTATAGGAGCAGTTTCACGTGTAGATGTATTTCTGATGTATCTGTGGGGAGGAAGTTGATCTCCGCATCTTACTCTTCCGCCATCTTCCTCAACTCCGCTCACCACTCGTATTCAACATTGTTTTGGAAGTTTTATCCACAACAATCAGAGAAGAAGAAGAAATAAAAGGAATCCAAATCGGAAAGGAGAAAGTAAAGCTGTCACTGTTTGCAGATGATATGGTACTATACGTAGATAATCCTGAAGATGCTACCAGAAAACTACTAGAGTTAATCAATGAATTTGGTAAAGTAGTGGGATACAAAATTAATACAGAGAAATCTCTCGTATTCCTATACACTAATGATGAAAAATCTAAAAGTGAAATTAGGAAAACACTCCCATTTACCATTGCAACAAAAAGAACAAAATATCTAGGAATAAACCTACCTAAGGAGACAAAAGACCTGCATGCAGAAAATTATAAGAGACTGATGAAAGAAATTAAAGATGATACAAATAGATGGAAAGATATACCATGTTCTTGGATTGCAAGAATCAACATTGTGAAAATGACTCTACTACCGAAAGCAATCTACAGATTCAGTGCAATCCCTATCAAACTACCACTGGCATTTTTCACTGAACTAGAACAAAAAATTTCACAAGTTTCTATGGAAACACAAAAGACCCCAAATAGCCAAAGCAATGTTGAGAATGAATAATGGAGCTGGAGGAATCAGGCTCCCTGACTTCACAGTGTACTACAAAGCTACAGTAATTAAGACAGTATGGTACTGGCACAAAAACAGAAGTATAGCTTAATGGAACAGGATAGAAAGCCAGAGATAAACCCACACACATATGGTCACCTTATCTTTGATAAAGGAGGCAAGAATGTACAGTGGAGAAAAGACAGCGTCTTTAATACGTGGTGCTGGGAAAACTGGACAGGTACATGTAAAAGTATGAAATTAGAACACTGCCTAACACCATACGCAATAATAAGCTCAAAATGGATTAAAGACCTAAATATAATGCCAGTCACTGTCAAACTCTAAGCAGAAGATATAGGCAGAACACTCTACGACATAAATCACAGCAATATTCTTTTTGACCCACCTCCTAGAGAAATGGAAATAAAAACAAAAATAAACAAATGGGACCTAATAAAACTTAGAAGCTTTTGCACAGCAAAGGAAACCATAAACAAGACCAAAAGAAAACCCTCAGAATGGGAGAAAATATTTGCAAATGAAGCAACTGACAAAGGATTAATCTCCAAAATTTACAAGCAGCTCATGCAGCTCAATAACAAAAAAACAAACCACCCAATGCAAAAATGGGCAGAAGACGTAGACATTTCTCCAAAGAAGATATACAGAGTGCCAACAAACACATGAAAGAATGCTCAACATCATTAATCATTACGAAATGCAAATCAAAACTACAATGAGATATCGTCTCACACCGGTCAGAATGGCCATCATCAAAAAATCTAGAAACAATAAATGCTGGAGAAGGTGTGGAGAAAAGGGAACACTCTTGCACTGTTGGTGGGAATGTAAATTGATACAGCTGCTATGGAGAACAGTATGGGCGTTCCTTAAAAAACTACAAATATAACTACCATGTGACCCAGCAATCCCAATACTGGGCCTATCCCTTTGAAAACCATAATTCAAAAAGAGTCATGTTCCAAAATGTTCATTGCAGCTCTATTTACAATAGTCAGGACATGGAAGCAACCTAAGTGTCCAGCAACAGGTGAATGGATAAAGAAGATGTTGCATATATATACAATGGAATATTACTCAGCTATAAAAAGAAATGAAATTGAGTTATTTGTAGTGAGGTTGATGGACCTAGAGTCTGTCGTACAGAGTGAAGTAAGTCAGAGAAAAACAAATACCATATTCTAACACATATATATGGAATCTAAGAAAAAAAAAGAAAAAGAAGGTCATGAAGAACTTAGGGGTAAGATGGCAATAAAGACACAGACCTACTAGAGAATGGACTTGAGGATATGGGAAGGGGGAAGCGTAAGCTGTGACAAAGTGAGAGTGGCATGGACATATATACACTACCAAGTGTAAAGTAGATAGCTAGTGGGAAGCAGCTGCGTAGCACAGGGAGCTCAGCGAGGTGGTTTGTGACCATCTAGAGGGATGCGTTAGGAAGGGTGGGAGGGAGGGAGATGCAAGAGGGAAGAGATATGGGAACATAGGTATATGTATAACTGATTCACTTTTTTATAAAGCAGAAACTAACACACCCTTGTAAAGCAATTATACTCCAATAAAGATGTTTAAAAAAAAATTAGTCATGCTAAAATACAGTTGGATGGAATCAGATTAACCAGAATCTACCTCTCGTTTTAGTCTAAGTCGATTTTGTTTTTGTCAGTAATCATTACAAATCTATAGAAATGGTTTTTGACAATTTACGTGGAAACTCTTGTTAGACAATAAGGAGAGCAGTCATTATTTTGCATATAGTTAAAAGAGATTTTTGGCTTATATTGGGTATGCTATGGGTTCCCTTCATGTCGGATGGAATTTTCAGGATCACTATGTAAATTGTATCCTTCTGGGAGCTCTGATGTCTTCTTACTGTGTCCTGCCCTGAAATCTTATACTATTGAGGAAGTAGAAGCCCTATGATATGGCTTAACTCCCTGGGCAGGAGTCTTATTTACCTTAAAGTTTACTCTCTGTTATTCTCCTCAGCAAAGTTCATGCTTCAGATTTTATAAGTGAAATGATTTCATGAAGAGTACAATGGCTTGTCTCACTGCTTTAGACTGTTACAGAATACCACATTGTGCATTATAAAAGCTATTTTCTTCTTACTGTTTTCTTGATCTTCAGTCTTCTGTGAAGCCAGAGAAAGGGTAAGAGGAACCCCCCAGTATTCCTGATTCTGATCTAGTTGCCTGCTGAAATTTTTCATAGGAGTATATATATTGAGCATCTCAAATGTAACCTGGCCCAAACAGAACTCTTATTTTCTAATCCTATTCCTACCCTACATATATGCCTCCGTAAATCTTTTCTGTCTCAATAAACTAAAGCATATTCTTCCAGTTGCTCAAGCTAAAAATATGGCGGTCATTCCTCATTCCTTTACTCTTTTTATTCAGTTCATTTGTAAATTTTTTCTATTACAGTTTTAAAAACATATACAGAAATCTGCCTGTTTTTCTCCAGCTGTGCTCCTAGCTCCATAGTCTAAGCCACTTTCATCTCTGATCTAAACTACTGAAATAGCGTGGTTTCCTGTCTTCATATTCTTGCCTCACTGCAATCTGTTCTTTACCCAGCAGTGAGAATCATCTTTTAAATATATGTCAGATCACGTCACCTTCCTGAAATCCTTCATTACATTTATCAGTAAATCCACAGTCCTTCCCTTGGGTGACCCTAATCACCTGGCTCTTGCCTGCTTCTCTGATCTCCTCATGGAATACTCCTCTCTCCCCCACTGCTCTTCAGCCATGCATGCTTTGGTTCCTTAAGACACAAATTGTTTTCACTTAGGCTCTCTGTTATAGCTATTTCCTCTTCCTGGAATAATCTCTTATCTTGCTGGTTGGGCAGCTACTTCCTTTTGTTCTTCTTTTCGGTTCACATCTTAAACTTAACCTTCTTAGAAAGGCCTTTTTACCTACTCAATCTAAGTGGCTCGCAGACATATCACTCTTAATTTTGATACTCTAGTATACCTCTCACTATTTGATATTTTTCTCTTAACTTCTCTGTATCATATGAGAGAAGAGACTTCATCTGTTTTGTTCACTCCTGTATCCATAGAGCCCAGAAGAGTGCTTGGAGGATAATAAATGCTCATTAAATCATTTTGCTTAGAAAATCATATTACTTATCACATCTTAGTCCTTCCTGCCCCTTTTGAGAGATAATGTAATGTGGTTAGTATATCGACTCATAAAACTAGGCTCACGTCTCAATATGAAACTTATAAACTGTGTGAACTGCTTTTTCACCTACTTTGCATAATTATACAGTGGAGATAATAGTATATCCCTCAGAAGTTCTTTTGTGAAGATGAAATAATGTTTATGAAGTATCTAGTGGTTGTAAGGGTACTAATAATAACAACAATGATTATAATGTTGATGATGACAACAGTGACAATTTCAGTAGCTAATTTTTGTTGAGTACTTAATATGTGACAAATAGTGTTCTAAGTGCTTTACATTTAAATCTCACAACAATCCTGTGCTGCAGGACTGCTAACTACCTCTGTTGAAAAATCAAAACACAGAGAAGCTAAGTAACTTAGATAAAGTCACACAGCTAGCATACAAACTCAACCAGAGCTCCCAACCATTGTTGCCTTCCCCTTCTTCAACATTCATAGTGCCTAGAATTCCATAAATGAATGCCGATGATTATTGTTTGCATCTTGGCGATATTCACTGCTCTTCTGTCACTCATGTCAAATTAGCTACTGTTTACTTGACCTCTCAGATGTTGTGGGAAGTGTGTAATACAATTGGCCCTCTGTATCTGAGGATTCTACAGTTTGAGGGTGCAGAGGGCTGACTGTAGCATGCCTTTTTTTTTTTTTTAACATCTTTACTGGAGTATAATTGCTTTACAATGTTGTGTTAGTTTCTGCTGTATAACAAAGTGAATCAGCTGTACGTATACATGTGTCCCCATATCCCCTCCCTCTTTCGTCTTCCCACCCTCCCTATCCCACCCCTCTAGGTGGTCACAAAGCACCGAGCTGATCTCCCTGTGCTATGCGGCTGCTTCCCACTAGCTATCTATTTTACATTTGGGAGTATATATATGTCAGTGCCACTCTGACTTCGTCACAGGTTACCCTTCCCCGTCCCTGTTTCCTCAGGTCCATTCTCTAGTAGGTCTGCGTCTTTATTCCTGTCCTGCCTCTAGGTTCTTGAGAACCACTTTTTTTTTTCAGATTCCATATATATGTGTTACCATACAGTATTTGTTTTTCTCTTTCTGACTTCACTCTGTGTGACAGACTCTAGGTCCATCCACCTCACTACAAATAACTCAGTTTCATTTCTTTTTATGGCTGAGTAATATTCCATTGTATACACGTGCCACATCTTTATCCATTCATCTGTCAGTGGACACTTAGGTTGCTTCCATGTCCTGGCTATTGTAAATAGTGCTGTGATGAACATTGTGGTACATGACTCTTTTTGAATTATGGTTTTTTCAGGGTATATGCCCAGTAGTGGGCTTGCTGGGTCGTATGGTAGTTCTATTTTTAATTTTTTAAGGAACCTCCATACTGTTTGCCATAGTGGCTATATCAATTTTACCATGCCGTTTTATATAAGGGACTTGAGCACCCGCAGATTTTGTTGTCCTTGGCAGTGGTGGTGTGGTCCTGAAACCAATCCCCCGTGGATTCCAAGGGGTGACTGTATATGATACTGGTCTTAGAGAGCTCATAGCCTGATGGAACTTTTTGCAAAGCTAAAGATGACTTCAGTGCTTTTGCATACATGCAGTCTCTAACTCTCTCCTGCCCTCTTCTAGTTGTTTCCTACTTAACTTTGTTACCTATAGCCATCGCCTCCCATTGTACCACCTCTCTAGCTAGTCTGTTCTACAAGTTCTTATCTGGGTGATTTTTCTAAGATAAAGGACTGATCCTATTATTCCTCTGCTTAGCACCACTTGTGAGCTCCTTATTTCTTGCAGGATTAGCATGGCATTTCAGAGAAGGCATCTGTGGAAATGACATTTGCGCTGAAGGAGGATATAGGAGTCAAATGAGAATTTGGGTTGAGGAGTGTCCTAGGATAGGATCTTGGGGATAGATAGAGCTGGGTATTTGAGAACAGTATCCTCAAAGTGCAAAGCATTGTGAATAACAATAATAGGAAAGAGAGGATGGCTGGGAGGGGCAGGGTGCTGGGAGGCTTGAAGATACTTGGATTTTATTGTAATTGGAAGGGAAAACTATAGAAAATTTGAAATAATAGGGTGATAAGACCTGAGTAATACTTTATGAAGATCCTCTGGCTATTATACAAATAAATTGGAAATTGGTGAGAAGGCAGGGAGCAGCCTAATGGCCGAAGCCATGTGCTATATGTCTCTATCTCTATGTTTAACAACTAGCATAATGCACAGTGCTGGGCATATGGGGCATTCAATCCACCTTTGATAATGAAGGGCTGTGAAATCACAAATATTGATTCTGTCATCAGTCTAGATTCAGAAACTGTGGCCACCTTGATTATCTACCATTTGTACGGTATCTCTGACTCAACAGAGTAACTTTTAGAATGTGGCCAAATTTAACACAGGAAAATCTGTGTGCATATGTAGCAAATTCTTATAAATCTATATCTTATTTTTTTTATCATTATTATAATCTCTGTCCATATTTTAAAGCAGAGATTAATCATTCTATTTCTGAGGAATAATCTGCAAAATGACACAAGGAGCTGCCATATCTTTTCTTGGTTCAGGCTGAAAGAGACATAGACATTTGATTTACCTATTAAAAGATACTGGGGTTTGTGGGAGATGTAAAGGTTTTTTGTTTTGTTTTGTTTTTATTGGTAAACACACAGTTAGGACATGTCTTTTTTTTTTTTTCCCCTGAGTCTTGAAAATAGACCCAAAAGAGATTTGAAAATAATCCCTGACTAGAAAACACATAAAAGAAAATTGTAACCGCACATGTTATATACTTGTTCTTGAAAATTTGACAAATGCTTTGTTATTGTGCATTGTAGTTTTCTATGATGTGTTTTTAATAAATTCATACTTTTTCTCTTTTTTGTCACAATAAGCCTTGGCTGCCTTGATTAGAAGTGGTTTTAAAAAGGTGAAAAAATTGTTGCTTTTTTTTTTTTTTTTTCTTTTGCAGTACACAGGCCTCTCACTGCTGTGGCCTCTCCCGCTGTGGAGCACAGGCTCCGGACACGCAGGCTCAGCGGCCGTGGCTCACGGGCCCAGCCGCTCTGCGGCATGTGGGATCTTCCCGGACCGGGTCACAAACCCGTGTCCCCTGCATCGGCAGGCGGACCCTCAACCACTGTGCCACGAGGGAAGCCCTGCTGTTTTTTATTTTAGTATTTGTTCCTTTTTTCCCTATAGATTTTATTAGTTTCTTTTACCAACAATGATATGACTTTATCTTAGTTCCTTAAAAACAACTATTCTTTATTTTTAATTTCTTGATTTTGTAGCTTCTCTTTCAGTTCATATTTCACAAATTTCTTGAGGAGGTTGCTTTTTATAGGTGAACAGATACAGCACTTAAGTGACTTCTAGAACCAGTGAGAATCTTTTTAAGTGTGTAATTGAAATTGGCCATTTTTATGGGTTCTGATACACTGTGTCTCATGTGTTCTTTGTTGTCTTTCAAAATATACATCATTAGTTTTTAATTTGTTATAGAAATATTTTTAAAGCTTATTGTTTTAATTGTTATACTCCCTTTATTATCAATAACTTCATACCATTTCCATGACCTTCCTTTTTAGTTATTTAAGATTCAAGTCTTATAGGACTTGAATTTTTGCAAATATATAGGCCCTGGTCATGGAATGAACCGTCATGTTATCATTTGTATGATAGGTGGAGTCTTGTGGCTAAAGCTGTGAATGTAGACTGGCAAGCACAGGGTTTAGGATTGGGCAGTTGAGCTTTGGACAGTCCTTTATATATGTATTTGATCATAAATACCTGATGGTTGATTATAGTTATAAATCATTAGTATGACAAAAAGATGACCTTGGCTTACTGCAGCTTCAGTCAGTGGGCTCTTTTTTGCATGGAATTTTCAGCCTGTAGGGGAGCTTATTCTTTATTATTATTATTTAAATTAAGAAATATATAATTTACATCTAAACTTTTAACAGCTTGTGATTTAGGATGATTTCAGTTTCATCTTTTTTTTTTTTCCTGTATTCTTAGTATGTTTCTGTCATGAATTTTCATCTGTGTAACCAAATGGCAGTTGTGCAAATCTAACTCTTTAAAAGTTAAGGGCAGTGGACTAAACATCAAAACTTACTATGATGTTTGATTTTAAATGTTTTGATAGAAGCATTTACTGATCTATTTCAAGGATGGAAATTTTGGCTCAGGTCTCAAGTAGCCTCCGTGCAGGTATATGTCTGTGTGTGTGTTCATATGTATGTAATTTGACCATAGACAATGTTATCTTAATGTAGGTGGCCTCTCTCCTTAAGCAAAAACAATATATTAAGTAAGTTTTGAACAAAAGGGCAGCCTGTGGCTGAGTGATTCCAAAGTGGGCAACACTGTTAGGTTTTAACCAGTTTGGAGCTGTGGATTTGTTAGGTGACTTCACCTGGAAATTTGTAGTAAGAAACCTGGAGCTCTAGAGTACATGCACTCTGCGTCATTAATCATTAGGCTTTGCTCATGATGTAGTGTACTATATAGAGCCATGCCCCATTGGGTGCCATTTCAAACTTTCATACTGCTAAATACATTTTTAAAGTATATCTTATTTAAAAATAATTTTTTAAAAGTCTTACTTTTTAAACATAATGTCATTTAGTATTTTATGCTAGGCTTTGGTAGAGAGCATTAATCATTTCTATTGATATAAACAAGCAAGTATTTTAAATACCTCTTTATTAAAGATATTTAACAGACAATTCATTGTTATCAGGAGACCATTTAAAAGATGTTTAACACACAAAAAAGGTAAAGGTCTAAAATCAACTAGCTTATAGGAGCCATATTTAAAACAGGCTCAATTTGAATGGAAAAACATCCCATCAAAGCAGAAAGAAAAAAAAAAGGTATAATAAATGAAGCAAAATAGTGACTCTAGTGTGTAATAAGTTTATGACTTGATGAGGGCATTCTTTTTTTTTTTTTTTTTTTTTTTTTGCGGTATGCGGGCCTCTCACTGTTGTGGCCTCTCCCGTTGCAGAGCACAGGCTCCGGACACGCAGGCTTAGCGGCCATGGCTCACAGGCCTAGCCGCTCCGCGGCATGTGGGATCTTCCCCGACCGGGGCACAAACCTGCATCCCCTGCATCGGCAGGCAGACTCTCAACCACTGCACCACCAGGGAAGCCCGATGAGGGCATTTTTGATTGTTTCTTAGCTGTGGACAGCATCTCCAGGGCCAAACTTCATGGCTCTGACTTCCTTTGCCCCTTGCTTAAAAAGCTTGAACAGTCTCTGTGTACTGATTTTCGCTTCCCTTGCAGGGAAAATGGAGGAAATCACATAGATTATTCATCTACATTTTTATAAAAATGTAAGTCATCAGTAGTGTATTTATTTTTTTTTTACACATAGAGAAGATCAGTGATACGTAATAGGTCTTGTCTATCACACTTCAGACTTCACGTAAGATACCAAGAAATTTGAACTTGGCATTTAAATTTCAGGAATATTGGGCTTCCCTGGTGGCACAGTGGTTGCGAGTCCGCCTGCCGATTCAGGGGACGCGGGTTCATGTCCCGGTCCAGGATGATCCCACATGCCATGGAGCGGCTTGGCCCGTGAGCCATGGCCGCTGAGCCTGTGCGTCCGGAGCCTGTGCTCTGCAACAGGAGAGGCCACAGCAGTGAGAGGCCCGCGTACCGCAAAAGAAAAAAAAGAAAAATTTCAGGAATATCGTATTGAAGGAGAGTGAAATGATATACTTTTAAATGAAGTGGGAAGATACTAACTTTTTAAGTCTTTTTTTTTTTTTATACATCCTTACTGGAGTATAATTGCTTTACAATGGTGTGTTAGTTTCTGCTTTATAACAAAGTGAATCAGTTATACATATACATATGTTCCCATATTTCTTCCCTCTTGCATCTCCCTCCTTCCCACCCTCCCTATCCCACCCCGTAACTTTTTAAATCTTGCTACCTAGAGTAAGTTCAACATTTTTCAGAATAAGAAATGATATAAAATATTTTTTTAATAAAACTATTAAACACAGGGCTAAATAACACACTAGAGAAAAATCTATGTTTTCATGTTAGACGTCATCAGGTCACAGCATAGCACTTACAAAATAGAGCTCTTTTTAGTTCTTCCTCATTGCAGTTGCCTTGAACTAATAGAAATAAAAGGAAATAAGTCTAGATTAAGAACAGGTGCACCAAGTATATAGTGGCTGAAATAGTTCACTTATACAGCTAACATGGAGAAAGTGCAGTGATCAATACTAGAATTGCTTGGAAAACAACTTAGTATTTTGGGGAAAATTGTTATTAAAGTGGTATTTCTTATTTAAATGTTCCTTTGGAAGCAGGTTATATATTACTGGGAATCTATTATTTTCATAATAAATGGAAATTTCAGGAGAACAGCTGAAATAACTGTATACTCAACTTCTTTGCTTGTTTTGTGTGAAACAAACAAAACAAAGCATACTTCAGTGTTTAAGTTTTAGCTCTTCCACTTAATAGCAATGTGACTTTGGATAAGTCACAACCTCATTTTTTTAAAACTGTAAAATGAAAATAATAACAATACCTACATAATAAGGTTGTGAGAAATAAATGAAAGTGTGCATATTTGCTGTTAGCTGTTGTTAGCTGTTGTTATTATGTTAGCTGTTGTTATTATGATGCTGGTAATAATGAGATTATTATATTATTTTTTACCTTTTTTGATCTCTTTGGTTAAAAGTGAATTTTTGTGTTTATATTCAGTCTGGTGTGATACATATTGACACCTCCCACTAAGTGTAATGTTTTGGGTATATTGGTAAACTATGTTAGAGTTAAGCAGTGACATCCTCTAAGACAGCAGTCCCCAACCTTTTGGGCACCATGGGACTGTTTTCATGGAAGACAGTTTTTCCCGGGGTGTGGTGTGGTTCAGGCAGTAATGCTAGCCTGGGGAGTGATGGGGAGCGGGAGTTGATGCTTTGCTCACTTGCCTGACACTCACCTCCTGCTGTGTGGCCTGGTTCCTAACAGGCCTCGGACTGCTACTGGTCTGTGGCCTGGGGGTTGGGGACCCCTGCTCTAGGACATAAAGCCCAAAATAATGAATGTAAATTAAAAAACAAAATACAGACCCCCGAAGAGGGAGTCAAGAGATTTTTTTTCTGATGTTCTATTTTTAACTAGTTCTGCCTTCTTGAGTAATTTCTTCCATAAAACAAAGGGCTTAGACCAGATGCTTGTTCATGTTCCTTTCTACTTCAAAATGTTATGGCTCTTAACCATTGACTGTCAGTGGAGAATATTTATAGGGTTTTAGAACTTAGGTTGGGTGATTTTAAGGCAGATCTTACAAGATGGGGAACTGGTTGGTATTGGGCAAGTTGATGACATGATAGCTTTGGATTGGTTGTATAGCGATTCAGGGTCTTGAAGCAAGCTTTTATAAACAAGATGTTAGTCTTGATATTAAGCTATTTTGGTTAGTTCACAGCCTTATTGTCTAGGGGTTGTGGAGTTGGATTTTCCTAAGATAACAAAGCTGCTATTTGATTTTGATCCCTTCTTCTTCTCTTTTTTCTCCTCCTCTCTCTTGTTTTTTTACAAGATGGAATAACTTCCTCTGTAGAGCCTTGGATCTCCTTAAAATGCAGATTCTGATACAGCAGGTCTGGGATGTGGCCTGTGAGTCTGCAGTTTTAGCAAGCTCCCAGACAAGGCCCTGCTGCTAGTGGATTGCCTAAACTTTGGGGATCAAAAGTCTATCCATAGCACCATACTTGCTGAGCAGCAGTCCTGTGTAACATCCTCATGTCTTAGATCTTTGGCTCTGAATTAAGTATTCTCATGTTCCCAATCTTGAACTTAGTCTTCAGATAAATATGTCATTATTGGCATTGCTGATTCCTGTTAGGCATGACCCCACATTCCTGTGTGTGACCATGACTGTTTCTGCAGCTTCCTTTTACTAGTGTGGCTTTCTGCTTTTGCCAGTTTGCAGGTCTACTCCAGGTTCTGACTTCTGACCTGCATGGACCTGGACTAAATCCTTTTACTCAGCTGACCCAGGGCATTTGGGTTGCTAGTTCAGGACTCTTGTTTGAGCCCATTGCTATACGTTAATAACAAAACTTAATTTTCTAACAAATGTTATTGGAAATTACTGGGTATTATTCATATTTCCTTCTAATATTTTTATCGTATATTATTTCTTTAATTATATTTGGTGATCCTTTCTATGTCCAGAAGATCTTGTAGTCTCCATCTCAGTAGGCAGCTCTGCTTCAGGATGTAATGACTGACTCCATTTTCAAGGAGTTCCCTAGCCAATTAAATGGAAATGAGAGGCATATTTGGTCAGCACTAGAAGTTAAGCTTATTTTTCCACCTTGTCCAATTTATTTTCCACAGGTATTTCGTTGAGAAACTGAAGTGCTGATTGCTTGAAGATCTTTGTTGGAGGCCCCTGATGGTGGTGGTGGTGGTGATGTGAGGAGGATCTGGCCTCTTTCATGTCTCATGTAGCTTATCAATTCAGGCAGAATGATGCCAGTAGACACTGCCTTTAGAAAATTTTTTTTTTTTTCTAGGCATCCTTGTAAGATAGGATTCAACAGTCTTATACAGTGAACATAAAAATGAGGGTAGGTGCTTCAAGTAATAGATATAATTGTTTGAAAAGGAGAGGAAACAGTAAAAGGTCTTCAAATTAACTACAAAAATCTAGCAAGTTCCAGGCTGATTTCTATTATGGTTTCATGTTACAGTATAGTTTAATTTGCAATAGTATAAGTTGAATACCTAATACTTGTTTTTGTATATTCTTTTTTTTAAAATTTATTTATTTTTGACTGTGTTGGGTCCTCGATGCTACACGTGGGCTTTCTCTAGTTGCGGCAAGTGGGGGCTACTCTTTCTTGCGGTGCACGGGCTTCTCATTGCTGTGGCTTTTCTTGTTGCGGAGCACCAGCTCTAGGCGCGAGGGCTTCAGTAGTTGTGGTGCGTGGGCTTCAGTACTTGTGGCTCATGGGCTCTAGAGCGCAGGCTCAGTAGTTGTGGCACATGGGCTAAGTTGCTCCACAGCATGTGGGATTCTTCCTGAACCCGGGCTTGAACCCACGTCCCCTGCATTGGCAGGCAGATTCTTTTTTTTTTTTGCGGTACGCGGGCCTCTCACCATTGTGGCCTCTCCTGTTGTGGAGCACAGTCTCCAGACATGCAGGCTCAGCAGCCATGGCTCACGGGCCTAGCTGCTCCGCGGCATGTGGGATCTTCCTGGACCGGGGCATGAACACATGTCCCCTGCGTCAGCAGGCAGACTCTCAACCACTGCGCCACGAGGGGAGCCCCTGGCAGGCAGATTCTTAACGACTGCACCACCAGGGAAGTCCCTAAATACCTTAAACTGAATACGTTACCTAAATATCCATTATGATGACTGCAGTTTTCATTTCGCTTTTTTTACTACTATAAAATTCTTACAACTAAATTATAATGCAAATTAAAGTACAGCAAAATTTTGATAGTGTTAACCCAGAGTTACATTCTTTCAGTTTTGTATTACATAAAAAATTAATAGCCCATAAAAAATATGGCACAGAGGGGGGACCTTCAAGATGGCAGAGGAGTAAGATGTGGAGATCACCTTCCTCCTCACAAGTACAGCAGAAATACATCTACACGTGGAACAACTCCTACAGAACATCTACTGAATAATGGCAGAAGACCTCAGACTTCCAAAAGGCAAGAAACTCCCCACATACCTGGGTAGGGCAAAAGAAAAAAGGAAAAACAGAGACAAAAGAATAGGGATGGGACCTGCCCCTCTGGGAGGGAGCTGTGAAGGAAGAAAAGTTACCACACACTAGGAAGCCCTGTCAGTGGTGGAGACGGGGGTGTGGACGGGGGGAAGCTTTGGAGCCATGGAGGAGAGTGCAGCAACAGGGGTGCAGAGGGAAAAGTGGAGAGATTCTCACACAGAGGACCACTGCTGACCAGCACTCACCTGCCTGAGTGGCTTGTCTGCTCACCCGCTGAGGCAGGTGGGGGCTGGGAGCTGAGGCTCAGCCTTCAGAATTCATATCCCAGGGAGACGAATGGGGTTGGCTGTGTGAACATAGCCTGAAGGGGTTTAGTGCGCCACAGCTAGCCGGGAGGGCGTCCGGGAAAAAGTCTGGAACTGCCTAAGAGGCAAGAGACCATTGTTTTGGGGTGTGCGAGGAGAGGGGATTCAGAGCATCACCTAAACTAGCTCCAGAGATGGGTGTGAGCTGCGGCTATCAGTGCGGACACCAGAGATAGGCATGAAACGTTAAGGCAGCTGCTGCAGCCACCAATAAGCCTGTGGGCAAGCACAGGTCACTGTTCACACCTCCCTTCCCAGGAGGCTGTGCAGCCCACCACTGCCAGGGTCCCGTGATCCAGGGATGACTTCACCAGGAGAATGCACGGCACGCCTCACGCTGTTGCAATGTCATGCTGGCCTCTGCCGCTGCAGGCTTGCCCAGCATTCTCTACCCCTCCTTCTGCCCGGCATGAGTGAGTCAGAGCCCCCAATCAGCTGCTACTTTAACCCCGTCCTGTCTGTGTGGGGAACAAATGCCCTCAGGCGACCTACATGCAGAGGTGGGGCCAAATCCAAACCTGAACCTCAGGGGCTGTGTGAACAAAGAAGAGAAAGGGAAATTTCTCCCAGCAGGCTTAAGAGCAGCAGATTAAATTTCCACAATCAACTTGATGTACCCTGCATCTCTGGAATACCTGAATAGACAACGAATTATCCCAAAATTGAGGCAGTGGATTTGGGGAGCAACTGAAGGCTTGGGGTTTGCTTTCTGCATCTAATTTGTTTCTGGTTTTATGTTTATCTTAGTTTAGTATTTAGACCTTATAATCATTCATAGATTTGTTTAATGGTTTGGTTGCTCTCTTCTTTTTTTTTTTTACATATATAGTAGTTTTCTTTTTTCCTTTTTCTCTTTTTGTGACTGTGTATGTGTATGCTTCTTTGTGTGATTTTGTCTGTATAGCTTTGCTTTTACCATTTTTCCTAGGGTACTGTCTGTCCGTTTTTTCGTGTGTTTTTTTTTTATTATAGTTTTTAGCACTTTTATCATTGGTGGATTTGTTCTTTGGTTTGGTTGCTCTGTTCCTTCCTTCTTTCTTTTCTTTTTTAAATTATTTTTTATGTTTAATAATTTTTTTTTTAATTTTAATAACTATTTTATTTTTCTTCTTTCTTTCTTTTTTTTTTTCTGCCTTTTCTTCTGAGCTGTGTGGCTGACAGGGTCTTGGTACTCCGGCTGGGTGTCAGGCCTGAGCTTCTGAGGTGGGAGAGACGAGTTCAGGAAATTGGTCCATCAGAGACCTCCCAGCCCCAAATAATATCAAATGGCGAAAACTCTCCCAGAGAGCTCCATCTCAGTGCTAAGACCCAGTTCCACTCAAAGAGCAGCAAGCTACAGTGATGGACACCCTATGCCAAGCAACTAGCAAGACAGGAACACAACCCCACCCTTTAGTAGAGAAAAAGCCTAAAGTCATAAGTTCCCAGACACCCCAAAACAGACAACCAGACGCGGACCTATCCACCAGAAAGAAAAGATCCAGCCTCATCTACCAGAACACAGGCACAAGTGCCCTCCACCAGGAAGCCTACAAAACCCACTGAACCAACCTTAGCCACTGGGGGCAGACACCAAAAACAACGGGAACTCCGAACCTGCAGCCTGTGAAAAGGAGATGCCAAACACAATAAGTCAAGCAAAATGAGAGACAGAGAAATACACAGCAGATGAAGGAGCAAGGTAAAAACCCACCAGACCAAACGACTGAAGAGAAAATAGGCAGTCTAACTGAAAAAGAATTCACAGTAATGATAGTAAAGATGATACAAACCTTGGAAATAGAATGGAGAAAATACATTAAACGTTTAACAAGGACCTAGAAAAACTAAATAGCAAACAAACGATGAACAACACAGTAAATGAAATTAAACATTCTCTAGAAGGAATCCTTAGCAGAATAACTGAGGCAGAAGAACGGATCAGTGACCTGGAAGATAAAACAGTGGAAATAACTTCCACAGAGCAGAATAAAGAAAAAAGAATGAAAAGAATTGAGGACAGTCTTAGCGACCTCTGGGACAACATTAAATGCACCAACATTCAACTTATAGGGGTGCCAGAAGAAGAAGAGAAAAAGAAAGACGCTGAGAAAATATTTGAATTCAAAGATTATAGTTGAAAACTTCCCTAATATGGGAGAGGAAATTGTCAAGTCCCGGAAGCTCAGATAGTCCCATACATGAAAAATCAAAGGAGAAACACACCAAGACAAATATTAATCAAACTATTAAAAGTTAAATACAAAGAAAAAATATTAGAAGTAGCAAGGGGAAAGCAACAAATAACATACAAGGGACTCCCCATAAGGTTAACAGCTGATCTTTCAGCAGAAACTCTGCAAGCCAGAAGGGACTGGCAGGACATATTTAGAGTGATGAAAGGGAAAAACCTACAACCAAGATTACTCTACCCAACAAGAATCTCATTCAGATTCGATGGAGAAATTACAACCTTTACAGACAAGCAAAAGCTAAGAGAATTCAGCACCACCAAACCAGCCTTAAAACAAATGCTAAAGGAAGTTCTCTAGGCAAGAAACACAAGAGAAGGAAAGGACCTTCAATAACAAACCCCAAAGAGTTAAGAACATGGTAATAGGAACATACAAAACAATAACTATCTTAAATGTAAATGGATTACATACTCCAACCAAAATACATAGACTGGCTGACTGGTTACAAAAACAAGACCTGTATACATGCTGTCGACAAGATACCCACTTCAGACCTAGGGACACATAAAGACTGAAAGTAAGAAAATGGAAAAAGATATTCCATGCAAATGGAAATCAAAAGAAAGCTGGAGTAGCAATTCTCACTTTAGAAAAATAGACTTTAAAATAAAGACTATTACAAGAGACAAAGAAGGAGACTATATAAAGATCAAGGGATCAATCCAAGAAGGAGATATAACAATTGTAAATATTTACACACCCAATATAGGAGCACCTCAATACATAAGGCAAATACTAACAGCCATAAAAGGGGAAATTGACAGTAACACAATCATAGTAGGAGACTTTAATACCCTGCTTTCACCAATGCACGTATCATCCAAAATGAAAATAAATAAGGAAACACAAGATTTAAATGATATATTAAGCAAGATGGACTTAATAGATATTTATAGGACATTCCATCCAAAAACAACAGAATACACTTTCTTCTCAAGTGCTCATAGAACATTCTCCAGGATAGATCATATCTTGGGTCACAAATCAAGCCTTGGTAAATTTTTACAAATTGAAATCATATCAGCAATCTTTTCTGACCACAATGCTATGAGACTACATATCAATTACAGGAAGAAATTTTTAAAAAATACAAGCACATGGAGGCTAAACAATACGCTACTAAATAACCAAGAGATCACTGAAGAAATCCATGGGGAAATAAAAAAATACCTAGAAACAAATGCCAATGAAAACACTATGACCCAAAACTTATGGGATGCAGCAAAAGCAATTCTAAGAGGGAAGCTTATAGACATACAGTCCTACCTCAAGAAACAAGAAACATCTCAAATAAACAACCTAACCTTACACCTAAAGTAATTAGAGAAAGAAGAACATAACAACCCCAAAGTTAGCAGAAAGAATGAAGTCATAAACATCAGATCAGAAATAAAGGAAAAAGAAATGAAGGAAACAATGGCAAAGCTCAATAAAACTAAAAGCTGGGGCTTCCCTGGTGGCGCAGTGGTTGAGACTCCGCCTGCCGATGCAGGGGACACTGGTTCGTGCCCCGGTCCGGGAAGGTCCCACATGCCGCGGAGCGGCTGGGCCCGTGAGCCATGGCCGCTGAGCCTGCGCGTCCGGAGCCTGTGCTCCGCAAAGGGAGAGGCCACAACAGTGAGAGGCCCGCGTACCAGAAAAAAA
>RJWK010024890.1:0-28059 GCA_004363435.1 Platanista minor | reverse complement strand
CTGTCAGGCGAGAGAGGAAGAGGCAGGAAGGTGAAGGGATCTGGGTAGCTGAGAGATGATGCAAAGGAGATGTCTTACCTAATTGTTTACTTAAATTATACATATTTATTACTTTTTTAAACTTTTAAAACAGAAAAATAGGGCTTCCCTGGTGGCGCAGTGGTTGAGAGTCCGCCTGCCGATGCAGGGGACACGGGTTTGTGCCCCGGTCCATGGCCGCTGAGCCTGCGCGTCCGGAGCCTGTGCTCCGCAACGGGAGAGGCCACGACAGTAAGAGGCCCGTGTACCGCAAAAAAAAAAAAAACAGAAGAATAATTTTTTCTTACTTATAGACTCCCAGTTCATCTCCCCCTCTCACCTAAATGGATCACTGCAATACATGGACCTACACACTTCCCAGTTAGTGTTTAATGATGAGAGTTTCAAAATGAACTAAAGGCAGATAAGGCCACAGAAACACTGGTAGGAAGGCGACATCATGAGACCAAAGTTTAAAATATACAGAATCAAAAAGAAATACACATGCACAGGATATACCTTTATCCATTCGGTTTTGTCTACAAATTTGGTAGCCAGCTTTTCTGGATACACTGAGACAGCTTCCAATAGACAGTACATGACTGGCAAACCTAAATAAGAAGGAATTCAGAACCATTCTGATTTCAAGAAAAGCAATAAACGTACAGGGATCACTAAATTCCTTCAAAGCATAAGGCTACAGCTTTAGGAGGCATCCCCCAGTTCTATAAAACAAAAGTTAAGCTAAATACAGTATGTGATTCAATACAGCAAATTTACAGACTTATTGTCTATAAAAAGATGCCCTGTTCTTCACACCCACTTCCAAAGTAAAAATATATCACCTATTGTTAAGCACTTCTTTCTGAAAAAAGAAACAGTGTATCAAAGATGAACTCAGGCAAGTTTAGAAAAGAAACAAAGATTCATGTTCAGTTGTAGGAGAGAAGACAGAAAATAATTTTGCTATAAATTCTCAGCTGAGTTTAAAATTAGATTTTTGCTTAACTGCTTTAGTATAATCCTCAGCGTCATGATCTCCTACCTCCAACACCTGCTAACAGCTGCTGAAGCAGGCCAATGTAGATCTGAACAGGGTTGGTTTCCCCACTCTTGGAAGAAGACGAGGAGGGTGTTGCCTGGCTGCCCGACATTAAAGTCCGTATATAGCGTCCAATGGCTGGGGCGTGATCTTGCATATCAGCCAAACTCTGAGAGGTGGGCACCACTCCCGCACTGTGAGCCAGGCACATGCGCAAGTACAGGACTATCTACAGGCAGAAGGAAGGACACCAGATAAGTGTCTCAAAAAAATCAAGGCAGGAGACGTTCTTCAAAGAGTCAGTTCCCAGCTTTGATTCCCCGCCTTCCTTCATAAAGCTATTCAACGACGCTCACAGAAGCTGGAAAACACGACTCAACGTGTGAACTGAAATTACCACAATGGAGCAGAATTTACATAACCAGCTTTTATAATCCAAAGAGTGCTTTTTAACAGAGTTTAATGGAGTTAAAACACAAACTCCACTTTTAAAGTCTAACATATAAAAAGGAAAATCATTATTTTTTTTTTTAAAGATGTGTGTGTATGTATGTGAGAGACAGACAGACAGACACTGGGCAGAAACCCAGGACCAATGATCTATTCCTGGGGAACTAGAGCTGCATTTAATCTCCACTGACACGAGAATTTGAGAAAATGGGTTCTCAAAAGAGTAGCTCAGGATGTCATTAAAAACCTGTGACATAAATTAGCTACTAAGGAGTCCTCTGGAAGCTCTTTCCCTGACAGCTACAACAGGACAGGCAGTAACTTAATCGTGAGTCTTCTTACTCACTCGGAACAAGATTATCTCTTGCCATTTAATTAGTGCAAGTCAATGACTAAAACAATAGAATTTCCCTTAGTAAATTAAGATAAATTAATCTAATTCTCCAACCTTCAAAACTGGATAATCCAAATAACCTCAGTATATTGTTGGCTTTAAAATTCAAATCTAATTTGCTGTAAATTCCCAATAGCAATCAATACAGAGCATCTACTTCTTTCATGAAGAGAATCTCACTGAGATAAATGTATTTCTAGACTCCACTATGATTTAAAATAATACCAATTACTAAGTACTGTTTTCCTAAATAAACAACCTGGTATAAAACAATGACATCACTATATGGGTTTATTACCTAGAACACAAAAAATTCACGGTCATCTCTTTGACTGTGACATTATCGTTAAGAACCTTTAGCAAAAGCAAAATAGAAATATATGCCAGTCCTACCTCTCCAAAGGCTGCTGGGTTAAATGGAAGGACAGTGGTCCCAGTCATGTACTTGGCTGGTGTTTTCATTCGATGGGAAGCCTAATAAAAATAAACCCCAAAAATCAATTACTGGAAAACAAAGCATGTGTACCCTTTCTCAACTCAAAAATAACTGTATTTCTAGCTACATTATTGTCTGCTACTGTTTTTTTCTAGTCAAAACATTTTTCCAGGGCTTCCCTGGCAGCGCAGTGGTTGAGAGTCCACCTGCCGATGCAGGGGACACGGGTTCGTGCCCCGGTCTGGGAAGATCCCACATGCCACGGAGCGGCTGGGCCCGTGAGCCATGTCCGCTGAGCCTGCGTGTCCAGAGCCTGTGCTCCGCAATGGGAGAGGCCGCAACAGTGAGAGGCTCGCGTACCGCAAAAAAAAAAAAAAAAGCAAAACAGTTTTCCATTAATCATGCTTGATTGTGCACGGACCTCAAACCCTAAGTTACAGATGTGTTGCCTTTTGACTGGCTTGTTTAAAAAGAATAAACTTATAAATCAACTATACTTTAAAAAGAAAGGAAAAAAGAAAAAGAAAAAAGCTGCAAAGATGACACAGTAGCAAGTAAAAAAATATAAAATAAAATAAAAAGAATAAACCTACTCCAGGCATCTACTGACAGTCACCTCAGGGCGCTGCATGCCAGTTATTAATAATAGAGGTAGAAGGAAAATATTAGCACAAAAGCATCTTCTGCCCACAAATATGACAGTGTTATGGAGAAGAGAATCATGGCTGCTACATACTGACCTCCAGCACCCTTAAGATGTCTACCTACGCAAAAAGCTAAGACCACCAGTAGAGGTGAAAGGCAGTAAGGTATCCCCCCCCAGCACACTAAGAGAAACATCAATGTAAAAAGCAGAATAGGGTCAGAGTTGGGGGGTCATGACTGTCAATACTCTGATCTACCAGCAAAAAACAGGAGACTTGCAAAAGCAGATGCAGTGCTCTCTTATGATCATGTGGAAAAAGTCTGAACTGCTCCCTGAAGCATTCTTAAACTTATGCTGCCCTAAATAATGCCTTTAAAAATAAAAAAGATATATTTTAAGCATGTCATGCCACGGGGAAAAATTTTAAACACAGCCAATAAAAATAATGGTACAAATGAACCTACTTACAAAACAGAAATAGAGTCACAGTTGTAAAAAACAAGCTTATGGTTACCAGGAGGGAAAAGGGGGAAGGGATAAACCGGGAGATTGGTATTGACATATACACACTACTATACATAATATAGATAAATAATAAGGACCTACTGTATAGCACAGGGAACTCTATTCAATACTCTGTAATGACCTATATGGGAAAAGAATCTAAAAAAGAGTGGATGTATGTTTATGTATAACTGATTCCCTCTGCTGTACAGCAGAAACTAATACAGCAGTGTAAATCAACTATACTCCAATAAAAATTTTAAAAATATAGTAAAAAATAAAACAAACACAGCCAAAATGTTGAAAAACATAAAAGGAATTGTAAGTAATTTAGATTTGAGCAAAACATATTAATTACATTTGAGATTTATATTTTTCTCCTCACTTCGTAACTTCCTCTTATTGTATTAACATTGTTAGAAACTTAGTATACTAACTATTCAACATTTAGTGATTAGCATTTTAAAACGTGTCACCTAAAAAAATGTAAGTTTATTTTCGTCATTCATTATATGACAAACTATTATCTGAAGTTAAATACCATACCTTTTCCTGGATATAATATACCATTTCTGGGAAAGATGGCATCTGCTTAGAAGCACTTTCTTTTCTGTTTCTACCAGGAAGACACCTTAAAACTCGTTGTGCCTCTCCATGAACTTCCTCCCGTCTTTCAGAAAGATAAATAAGAAACATAAATAAATTTCACCAACTGGAGAATGATCATATGAAGACTAAGAACAGCAATTTTGTCATCTGTCTTAAATATATTTTTGGCTATCTATGCAAAGAGGCATAATATACATGATAAGCAATCACTTCTTTTTGGAAATTTCATTAGATGTGGAGAGTCATGTGGCTTTCATCTTTGAATTTTACCCACAGGAAAAAACAAGACAGGGTATGACTACAGGTCTATATATTGTATCAAGGGAGCCATACTTTTAACTCTAATAAATTGCTCCTAAATTCCATAGATGAACACTGCAAACAACATAAATTTTATTCAATTTTCAACTAAATTTTAAATGAACCCAAATTCAAATTAACACCTTTGAAACTTACGGATCTCCTGCAGCCAATAAGAGCAAATATCTGGACGGTATATGATCTGAGGGAAACACCGTGCTGGCAAATTTCACAGCCACTTGTCGAACTTGAACTTCAGGCTATTTGACACATAAACACACAAATACACACACACACACAAACACACACACAAAGATTAAAAAAAAAAAAATTCAATTACCAACAACTCATTCCAGTCGAGTTATTTTAATTGTAAACAATCAAAATTTAAGTTGATATTTCAATAAATATATCTAAATAAATAAAACATCATTTAGTCAAGATCTTTAATCATGTTGTTTAAAACTCTTTGGGCAATGACATTATTTAAAGAATACTATTATGATCTAAGAGGACGCTCCAAGTAGAGCAGGAAACCCCACCAAGACCATAACCAGAGAATCTCTCTGTAGATGCACATCCTCAGCCCAACCATCAGACCAAGGTCACTGTGGCAGTTTCTAGCCACCACCTCTGCTTCTCCAACTCTTAAAACTCTCAGTCACATGAGTGAAATTCAGATATTTTGCAGAGAACACAAACAGACCTTACTTGGAATCCCTACAAATTTAAAGCAAAATACCACCAACGCTTTCAGATTAGCTCTTAAATTAAAACTGACTCCAAAGCAAAGCTTCAACTACATAAATATATCCAATTAACTTAAATAGATTAAGATTGTAATCTATGAATATGAAGTTCAACCAGAAAAGCAGTTGTAGAGTCTACTGATGCTTAAGCTTTATCCTCATGTATATTCCCCCTGGGTCATTCCTCCAGTCACAACGTAAGTGAGATGAGAGATGCTTAGAAACATGTACTACCTCATTTATTCAGGTGTTCTGTTCTTGCTCTTTAGCATTTTTGGAGCTACTGTAAAGGGCAATGATATTAAGGACCAGTCTACATGATTTAGCCCAGGGTCTGGCTGCCTTACATGTAGTCTGAGAAAAGAAAATAAATTACCTTTGGCTTCGTAATACTGTTACACGATTTGATCTGCATGAGTATAACCAGCACCCATGTGCATTATACAAGCATTCCATTTCCTTGTAAGGTTACCTACAAAAAGTTTTAAGTATTTGACTCTAATGAGCTTCCAAATAAGCCTATACTTCTTTGTCCATGTTATATGATCATGAACCAGGTACACTGGACACCAAGAGCATTTGACAATGGGACGCTATATATATAATAAGCCTGCTGAATGTACGTAATTATCCTGTCATATTTCAACAGAAACCAGATAATTTCTGAACCTTTAATAATTCCTCAGTATAAATGTGTTAATACACATGGCTGAAGACCTAACAAAGACTCAGTGCAGCCAAATTTCAGTTAAGATACAATTCATATTAATCTCACCAATATTTGACATCATTCCCTCTTTAATCTCCCTCTCTACTCCTAGAAATGGAGGACAAAGAACTGACTAAAGCAAATACATAACGTATTATTTTATATTTCATATCATATATCATGTATACATATGTGTATATAACCACAGATATTAAATGGCTTACTTCCTACAGACTCATTTGGATCCATAAATTGTGTCTTTCTTTCCTTCTGCTTTTCTCCCCCAGTGTTACCTGCAGAGCTCCACCTCAGTGGACTGTAGTGCTCAGCTACCACTTAAAACAAAACACTTGCAACTGGGAGAGCATGATATTAAGAACAGTTTTCCAACAAGGAAGGCTTTAAACATAAGGCCTCTGTGAATATCACTACTCCTTCTTCCCTAAAATCAGATTCCAATAACGAAGAATTAAAAACAGATCATAAATCACAGTCCAAGTGAAAGCAAATATTCCTCTTCATTATAGAGAGCTACGGCAAAAAGCAATTCAAATTTTGATCTTAAAAATGTAGGACTTCCCTGGTGGCGCAATGGTTAAGAATCCGCCTGCCAATGCAGAGGACACGGGTTCAAGCCCTGGTCGGGGAAGATCCCATATGCCACGGAGCAACTAAGCCCGTGTGCCACAACTACCGAGCCTGCACTCTAGAGCCCATGAGCCACAACTACTGAGCCCATGAGCCACAACAACTGAAGCCCATGCGCCTAGAGCCTGTGCTCAGCAACAAGAGAAGTCACCACAATGAGAAGCCCACACGCCGCAGTGAAGAGCAGCCCCTGCTCGCCGTATCTAGAGAAAGCTCGCGCACAGCAACGAAGACCCAATGCAGCCATCAATAAATTTTTTTTAAAAACCTGAGAGCTTAAAAAATATGTTTTAAAAAAAAAATGTAAAATGCATATACCACCAGCCATTGTAGTTCACATAGTTGGACCTACCTTTATTAAGTACGAAGCCACAAGCGCCTCCATGAGCGTCCGCTGTGCTCCTTCCAAAGTACTATAAGCTCCAACCATCATGGATAGTGCTTCTTGAATAGCGAGTCGCGTCTCGGGCTCTTCCTATGAAGATGATAAAAACAGTGTTTCCCTCCCTGTTGGGTTTCCAAGTGAGCATCCAAACAGAAAGCATACACTTGCCAGGTGTTTCCCTACCTTACATAGGGCTTCAAAAAGCTGCTGCACAAGAGCTATATCCTTAGTGAATAAATGGGGCATTCGACTGTAAGAGAATATGAGGTCATCATTACTATCAAAAATTTCCATAAGATGGAAAAAAAAAAAAAGAAACTAAACACAAACTTTCCTAAACTTGCACTTTCACTTCTGAACCATGTGAGCATCACTGGATTACCTCCCCCAAAGAACCAAACCTTTTTAAAGTAAATATTTAATTCTTCAACTGTCTAATAATGTAATTCTAGATTAATATACCTATTATCCAGATATTCTCACTAGCATATTCCATGCATTCAGTTAACATTTCTGATTTTAAAATAAAGAAAATAGATGAGACTAAATACTATTTAAACTAATGACTCTGGTGGCAAGGAGCTTTGTCACTTCATGCCAACACACAAGGGACAAGGTTTGTTGACAGCCCTATGCTGCATCAGCTGATCTGAAGTGGCTGTCTTCTGAGCCCCCAAACTCCTTCCCTACACAGTGCAGAAGAGGAAGACCTATAGTCTACACAGGCCAACAAAGAACCTGTGCCAGGGTGTAAGCAGCACCGAGTACCACTGAGGATGCTGCTCCTCTATCCCCCTGCTCTGAAATACAGTGAAGGAAGCGGAAACCAGGAGCAACTGGGTGCAGGAAGCCATACTAAGCAGAAGGAAAAAAAATCCAGCTTTGGAAACAGGGCCGCTCAGAATCATAATATAATGCCATCAGAAAAGAGAATCACTAGGAAAACTCTTGATTATAGATTATAAACACTGGTAGTAAGTAGCAACAAGAACACTTAAGGTCAATCAAATGTCTCTAGGGTACAAGAAAACTGTAACACATTATGCCACAATCCAGTTCAAAATCTCATTTCAAGACTGCCATTTAATATGGTAACACATCTTCAGATGTAAGTTAAAATGTCTCACGTTCATTATCCTTCTACAAGGAAGACATTTCTAAACAACCCATGACCCTTTCAGAATCATAACAAATTTATTCTCCATCCATTATTAAATGCCACAATTTTTCTTAGTTTACCAACAGGCTATCTCTCACTGAAAAAGAGTTTACTCACCTGGAGAGTTTTCCAACAGCTGAATATGCCATTGACAGTAGCTTAGGGTCCTTGAAATTAAGGAAAAAGAAAAAAAAAAAAAGAACAAAAAGCAGACAGAACAAAAAACACAGTAAACAGCAAACCTTTTTGCTGCAATTAAGTGCATTGTTTTACTCCTTGTTAAACCTAGGTCTCACCCTGCCTAACTATATGATATCAGCATCTGAACAAAACAAATAAAAATGTCCAAACCCAGAATGCATCACACTACTAAAAGGAAAAACAAAACAAAACTTTACATCCCAAACTTACTCCAAAAGGAAAATGCAGTGGTCATATATGAAAAGGTTCTCTTAGCTGGTGCTAAGTTCAGGATAGTTTCAATACTATATAACCTGCAAATACCAAAATTCACCACCAACGTACTAGGAAAACAGCTTAACTTATTAGAAAATTCACCTGCCCAACAGGCTAGGATCCACTCTCTCTCACCCAAAATTGTAGTAAGCTGGGGAGCAACTGTCTAAAAATCTGTACCATAGGAAACAGCTTCTTCTCATATCTTCCACCATAAAAAATTAAAGGGATCATAGTATTCGGGTAAGTTAGTGAGGTTCCCACTCAAGATCAGACAGAATTTTACGTGGTTTTATGAAAACCAATAGTCTGACATCACTTAGAACATAGTAACACTTCTGTGAGCTGAAGTTTTTATACATTTGACATAGGATTCACACACCTACATGGCCACTCTTACAGACTCATCTGTTGGGAAGACATGCAGTGTCATCTGGAGGTAAAAGGATTACAGCCCTGTAGTTTATCTGGCCTCTCTAACCTATCTTCAAATATACAGTTCCTCCCCTAAAAGCCCCAAAGCATTTTTATTTCTACCGACCATCCAAAGAATCTGACTACACCATAAAAATAATCTGAAAGTTTCCCAAGGCCTTAAGAACCATGCAAGCTCTAGTCAATCAACAGAAGAAGACAGGAGAGTCAGGCCTAACACTGCCCCAAAGCACAGCTGCACAACAAATGAATAGCTTTTCATTAATAATATCTACTAATATGTCTTTACTGTGCTGATTAATTTACATGAATTATCTTATTTAATCTTCACAATGATCCAGTGAAGTGATACTATTATCCTCATTTTTCTGATAAAGAACAGAGGTCCAAAGAATTTAAGTAACTCACCAAGGAACAAAACTAGAAGTCAAACTCAATTCAAAATCCAAATGGCAAAATACTGGTCACTATACTACTGCAAACATGCATTCATGTTTAGCTAAGACTTAGGAAGAAATAGTAACTAGAGTTCTTGAAACCTTACCTTTTTTAGCAAATTCCCCTGAAATACTAGAAATGGTAGGAGTGATACAGCAAGGAAAAACAGTATTTGAAAATCTACAATCCAAGGAATCTTCATTCCACTTAGCTTAAGGAATCAAAAATTTACTGAATGCATGTTCTGACAGTTTGTTTGTTTTTTGTTTTTTTAATGCAATTTTTTTTCATCTTTATTGGAGTATAATTGCTTTACAATGGTGTGTTTAGTTTCTACTGTATAACAAAGTGAATCAGCTATATGTCTACATATATCCCCATATCTCCTCCCTCTTGCGTCTCCCTCCCACCCTCCATTTCCCACCCCTCTAGGGGATAGAAAGCACCGAGCTGATCTCCTTGTGCTATGTGGTTGCGTCCCACTAGCTATCTATTTTACATTTGGTAGTGTATTTGATAGTCTGACAGAGTTCTGAATCAATAAAATCTCAGTCTCTAAGAATTAACACTGTTTCTCAAAACAAGCAAATCCAAACAGACCTATAAGAAAATAAATCATAAAGTAAAATTTAATTATTTTCATTCCATTTTTGTACAATGCCTAAAAGTAAAATAAAATGTACTGGCTTTTTAAAATGTTATTTAAAGAAATAAGACAACCTCAAGATCCGTATCAGTTTTTAATACTTATTTCAAAAAAAAAGGGCAAAAGACGGTGGTAATTTCTGAAATTTGCACCACTTCAATTAAAAAATGTTAAGAAATGATGGAACAACAGCAAACTTTAACTATATCAACATACAGACCAGCAAAGTTTATAATGTTAACAAAAATTTAAAAAAACAAGTCACTTACTTCTTTATATTCATTGATTAGCTTGGTGAGGCCATTCAAAAGCATTGGACCTAATGGCTTAATCTTGATTTCTGGACAGCTTTTTAAAAAAATAACACATACGAAGCAAGATATAAGAATCTCATAATTACATCTTTTCAGATTATTACTTAAAATAGAGACATAACTGAAGTAAATTTAAATAATCTATTAAAATATGATATATTTTAAGATAAGCAAACACAATTTCTTTCTAGGTAAGATATACTTGCATCACTTCATCACTCCAACAGCTTGAAAACTTTATAAATAGTTCAAAAAACTTACGTTACACAAATGTGATGCACAAATTGCAGGGATAAGGTTCTTAATTTTGAATTTGTGTTTGTACCAAAGAGTCCATCATACACCACCTATGAAAAAGGAACAACGTCAAGAATACCAATTAACAAGAATAGCAATTTACCATCTTCAAATACTATTAAGGATTCAACAGTATATCTTTTGCACTACACCTTGTTCCTCAAAATTAATGCAGTTCTCTTTCATACAAATATTTTAGCTGACGGCCTTAGGAAGCCAATCAGTAGCTTCAATTAACAGTCTGTGGAGTAACAACAAACACAATGGTAGATGTTACAAGTCTGCAAAATTTGTGGTGTACCACTAGGAAGCAACACAGAGTTCACGCTGCAGTGGGCTGCCACTCTCACGCAGGGGACATGAGCAGAGAAGATTATTTTGGGGATATTAGGTTTCTTAATTACATGTGGACTCATTTTGAAAACATAAATAACTACAGATAAAGTGTACACCTACAGGATGTCTATGAATATTCTGCCACAAACTTCTAGCTGCTTATTATATAATGTAGTGTTACTACAACCAAATTTTCAAAACACTGTCAGGGAAACAGTACCTGGAAAGTGAAATGGAAGAAGCTCTGTGATTATTTTATATTTATGGAAACATAGAACAGAGTACTTGAAATCAGTCAAATATTAGAGAGCCAGATACTGGGAATAAAAGTTGTATCACCTAAAGGGAGGAAGCAGCCACTTAAACAAATAAGCCTTAAGAGGGAGAGACGCAAAGGCAGAAGCCAATGTCCACCACACACATACAGTGAGCAAGAGGACAGTGTTCTTACTTTGGGACTGAAAGAGATGACAGGCAGGAAATGGGAACATTTCAGATAGGAAAGGGCACACCGGAGCAAATCCTGAAACTGGAGTAGATGTTTACCAGGCTACAGGGGGGAGGGCCACTATGCCAGGAGTGGAGACACAGAGCCATGAAAACAGCATACTTAAACAGCAACAATCTCTGTTGGAGCATAAAGTACAGGGCAAGGGTATGGTGAGATACGAGACCAGAAGGGAAATAAGTGCTGCCTTTCCATCATTTACTGAAAACTTGCTAACTGAATGAGTACTAGCCACCCTGCTCTAAAGCTTCTACCTGCTAACCCACTAAGTCTTTACAACATTGCTATGAGGTAGCTGCTATCATTACATCCATTTTACAGATTTTTTTTTATGTTTAAAGAAAAACAGGAAAAACCCTGAGGCTTATCTAAGATCAAAAGTAAGTAACTAATGACAAAAATTATGCTCAAATGAATCTGTCTCCAGAGCTGAGCTGGTCATTACTTGGACCAAAAGGCAAGAGCTTTTCCAGAGGGGCTCATATCCCACACCAACAGAGTACAAGGATTTCCAACTGCAAAAATAACTCTGGTGGCAACACAGAAAACAGACTGGCTGTGGGGAAGACTAGAGGCAGGGCAACAAGGAAGACGACTGTGGCAAGCAGAACAAGAAGTGACAACCTCCATTAACATCAGCATTTGGCAGACGGGGGTGAAGACACTGAGGCAGCAGCATCCAGAGGCTGTGGCCACTGCCTTCACGAGGGATTCCAGTCAAGGATGACTCATTTTTCTACCTAAGTGACCACGTTTCTGGTGCTACCATTTTTGGAAAAAAGCCACTCAGAAAAGCACTAGTTTGAAAGGAATTATCACCATACATTTAGGGTGAATGGTAACCATATACAGCATATATTCTATAATAAAAATTTATAGTATATATATTATACATAATATATATTTATATATAATAAATATATGTATTAATATATTAACAAAGTATACATTTAATTATAGCTATAATTAAAAAGTATTTTCTGCAGCTAAACTTGAGAGAGAAATAAGAATCTCATTAATTTTGTTATACATATCAACCTACCTCCTGAATATCCATTAACGCAGTTCTTTGTCTAGTTAAACAAACATGAAAGTTGTAAACAGGCCATTTTTCTCTGGAAAGAATGAGTTACCTGAATGTTGGCCGGGAACGTTTCAGCAGCTTGTCTAGAACGAAGGAGGTGGGGGACAATCTTTAACTTAACCCTTGTACTGACTGGGTCCCTTTTCAGCTCTGGCTTCAGAACTGCTCCCTGTTGAAAATATGTGTGGTTATAACTCAGCACTTCAAAATTATTGTGAACTGAAAAAAATCATGAGGGATCATCTAAATCAATGGTCTCTCAAACTTTTGTTTCAGGATCCCTTTATACTCTTGAAAATTACTGAAGCTTCCAAAGAGCTTTTGTTTATACTGAATACCTATCAATATACTAGAAGTTAAAACTGAAAATATTTTAAGTACTTATTCACTTAAAAATAATATTAAACCCATTATATACTTTCATAAATAACGTATTTTTAAGAAAAATAAAAAACTATATTTTCCAAAACAAAAAAACTGCACTGAGACAGTGGCGTTGTTTTATATTTTCTGTAAACCTCTTCACTGTCCACCTTAATAAAAGAAAGCTGGATTCTTATATCTTTGTCAGCATTTAATTTGTTGTAATATGTTGTTTTAAGTATGTTAAAAAAAAACACCTTCACAAAGATATGTGACTGGAAAAGTGGGGATGATTTCAGCCTTTTCAGGTAATTATAGATATTTGATGCCACCCCCAAACTTGATATGCAATAGGTTTTTAAAGGTTAACTGCCATGTGGATTTGAAACCGTATCAGTGGAACATCTGCATACTGTTCTACTAAATTCCACCAGTCTATCTGCATACTGAATGGCTCCCTTACCCTGTATGCTTCTGTAACATCACTGGTCATTTGGAAAATACTGGCTCACCGAGTTAAGCAAATATTTCATTATAAAACATCCACGCACACACAAAAAAAATCACGTTAATATCATGACCAATCTCATCAGGAAAGTCTGTAAGCACTGACGAGCTGTCAAGCTCATCGTGATGAATACAAATTTCCCAAAATTCTAGCTTTTGCTTAAAAGCTCAACTTTCATCTTTGCCAATAAAGCATGTTAACTGCTTTCTTGAATCCTTATTTTTTCATTTTAAAAGTGAAAATACATGCCAAATACCCATCTCAATATCTAGAGTTTGCCTCTCTACTCTTTTTTTTAAATAAATTTATTTATTTTTATTCATTTATTTTTGGCTGTGTTCGGTCTTCGTTGCTGCACGTGGGCCTTCTCTAGTTGTGGCGATCAGGGGCTACTCTTTGTTCCGGTGCACGGGCTTCTCATTGTGCTGGCTTCTCTTGTTGCGGAGCATGGGCTCTAGGCATGCAGGCTTCAGTAGTTATGGCTCACGGGCTTTAGAGCACAGGCTCAGTAGTTGTGGCGCACAGGCTTAGTTGCTCCACAGCATGTAGGATCTTCCTGGACCAGGGCTCGAACCCGTGTCCCCTGTATTGGCAGGAGGATTCTTAACCACTGCGCCACCAGGGAAGCCCAGTTCTTAGTTTTTTAAGGAACATCCATATTGTTTTCCATAGTGGCTGTATCAGTTTACATTCCCACCAACAGTGTAGGAGGGTTCTCTTTTCTCCACACCCTCTCCAGCATTTACTGTGTGTAGATTTTTTGATGATGGCCATTCTGACTGGTGTGAGGTGATACCTCACTGTGGTTTTGATGTGCATTTCTCTAATGATTAGTGATGCTGAGCATCCTATCATGTGTTTGTTGGCAATCTGTATGCCTACTTTGGAGAAATGTCTATTTAGGTCTTCCGCCCATTTGTGGATTGGGTTGTTTGTTTTTTTTGATATTGAGCTGCATGACCTGCTTGTATATTTTGGAGATTAATCCTTTGTCAGTTGCTTCATTTGCAAATTTTTTCTCTCATTCTGAGGGTTGCCTTTTGGTCTTGTTTATGGTTTCCTTTGTGTGCAAAGGCTTTTAAGTTTCATTAGGTCCAATTTGTTTATTTTTGTTTTTATTTCCATTTCTCTAGGAAGTGGGTCAGAAAGGATCTTGCTGTGATTTATGTCATAGAGTGTTCTACCTATGTTTTCCTCTAAGAGTTTTATAGTGTCTGGCCTTACATTTAGGTCTTCGATCCATTTTGAGTTTATTTTTGTGTATGGTGTTAGGAAGTGTTCTAATTTCATTCTTTTACGTGTAGCTGTCCAGTTTTCCCTGGAGCTAATATGATTTTTAAAACAACTATTAATGGTTTAGAAAGCAAACGAATAATCTTGCATGTCTAGGTTTCAACTTGGAACACTTTTAAACACAGTTAACTAAACAGAACTTATGTTATTAAGCAAACATCTTATTTCCAGAATTCAGAGGAACCCACCTATTATTCTAGATTCTAGACCATGGGTCAACAATCTACAGCCCATGGGCCAAATCTGGCCTACCATCTATCTTAGTAAGGTCTGTGAGTTAAGAGTAGTTTTTACATTTTCAAATGATTTTTTAAAAATCAAAATATTTTGTAAAAGTATATTTCATGAAAATAATATGAAATTCAAACTTCAGTAACAATAATGCCTTACTGGCACACGGCCATGCTCATTCAGTTCTGTTCTGCCTATGGCTGCTTTCATGCTACAGCAGAGTTGAGCAGCTGCAGCCTCAGAACGATATATCCAATAAAGCCTAAAATATTTACAGAAAAAGTTCATTGAGGCATAATCTGGACAATCGTTATTTAAGCACCTGAATTGAAAACACCAGATCAGGTAAACAAAGTTACCAGGAGATTTTAATCCACCTAGACTAGTATGGCTTAAAACTAGTATCAATATTCCCCACAGCATAGGTTCAGCTTAAATCAAAATAACCTGGAGAGGGCTCCCCTGGTGGCGCAGTGGTTGAGAGTCCGCCTGCCGATGCAGGGGACACGGGTTCATGCCCCGGTCCGGGAAGATCCCACGTGCCGCGGAACGGCTGGGCCCGTGAGCCATGGCCGCTGAGCCTGCGCGTCCGGAGCCTGTGCTCCGCAACGGGAGAGGCCACAACAGTGAGAGGCCCGCGTACCGCCAAAAAAATAAATAAATAAAATAACCTGGAGAAAATGTTCAAGTACATAGAGCCATGTCAATAAAATGCTTTTTATGATGATATGAGAGTAAACAAAAAAAACCTACCTCTTTTGTCTTCAGTGGTATATCTCCAAGGTATACCTTGTACATCTTATTAATGATGGCAGGATTATTCCAGTCAATCAAGCTACAGAAGGTTTCAACAAAGCTTGTTAAAATTATTATTTTTTTCTCCCACTCCAATAATTTCAAAAAACCATAGCCTCAATATGTGTCACCAAAGAAAAATATTATAAATACACAAATGAAATGGGCAATTGACACTGCAGAAGAGAAGGAAAGGGATTAACTTCTATCAAAGTTAGTTTTCAAACAGGAAAAAAAAAGTCACTTATCCCAGCATGATTCAACATAAGATAGATCAGTGTATCCAGTGGCCCAATTTGGTACTACTCAAGAAATCTGGACTGTCTTCCACTCTCAGGGCCAATGCCACGGAGCAGTTCCAACACAGCAGAGCCATACTACACTTGTTCAAAGAGCCCTGAGGCACGATTCTTCTGTTCAGCCACTCGGAAATTCAAAAGTGACACAGAAAGTGACAAAAAACATTTTACCCATTAGAGCCACAACCCTAGGAAGCTTGCAACCCATGGCATGTCTCAAATACCATGTCACTGTGATCCCCAGTATCCCCTTCTTATCTCCCAGCAGCCACTTGCAATTTTAGCACCTAATTCTACAGTGCAGTCCTGCTGCCGTTAGTCACTAAGACTGATTCCTAATTGGGGACCACAATAAGGTGACTTACTATTGATGGGCACCCACCCTCTGCAGCAGCCCCTGCCAGTCATCTTATAAACCTAGCAATAATGCAATCCTGCATTTCACTTGATTAGTGAGATTTAACCATACTCTAGTCTCTCTTTTGACATTGATTCTACTTTCAAACTATGTTGTACTTGTGCAAACATAACTTATCATGCTGCTTTGACTGTTCTCCTACTCTATCTCTTCTTTCATGGCTTATCAATCCACCTCTTGTCTGGATATCCACAATTCCACTAGCCTCAAAGACATTCTATAATTCTACTTATTATTTACCTATATCTTCTCTCAACTGATTGCTACTAACTAATCCTCAAGCTCCATCTTTGTTTCCTTCCTATAAATACTTCAGGTTTAGAGATTTTTGACAAAACACACACATACTTTAGAAAAACAAACTAAAAACTTAATAGTGATTAATACGGATAATTTTCACTGTTTCTTCTACTTTTCCTCTTGCCACCTTTTTCTAGTTTTAGTTTTCTGATTACATGCCTGTGAAAATGCAGAGACGAATAACACAGAAAATAAAATTCCTTATAATCTGCACCATAACCCTCTCTATTCCTTTTCAGTAACCACTAACTTTGGTGTATCTTTTTCTAGACTTCTTTCCTATGCATGTAAAATAGTTGGATGGGCATGGCAGGTAGATAAAGAAACAGACGTATCACTTGAAGAGATACTTTTATTTAACAAAATGGGATATCTACATATTGTTCTCAGCTCACTTTTTACCTCTTAACAATGTTATGCTACTTTTTGGGAAATACAATTGTTTTAATAGACAAAACCAAAACTAATTAGAATACTTCAGCATCACATTTATAGTTCCAACAATCCAATCTACTGTATGGTGTAAAGAATGGAGTCAGTTCAAACACAATGAGAAGTTTTAAAGGAAGATTTTTTTGGAAAACAGAATGGAGGTTCCTCAAAAAACTAAAAAGAGAGTTGCCAGTGAGATCCAGCAATCCCACTGCTGGGCATATATCCCAACAAAACAATAATACAAAAAGATATATGCACCCCTATGTTCACAACAGCACTATTCACAATAGTCAAGATATGGAAACAACCTAAATGTCCATCAACAGATGAATGGATAAGGAAGATGTGGTACATATATACAGTGGACTATTACTCAGCCATGAAAAAAGAATGAAATAATGTCATTTGTAACAACGTGGATGGACCTAGAAATATCCCATTTTGTTAACTACATTTAGCATTAAAATAAATTCAAAAAAGAAACTATTCCATAATTTGACTTTTTAATGAAGTATCTTCAATTTTTCATGTATTCTCCAGCCTTTGCACATGTCATTTATTAAAATCAGTACATGTATCATTTTGTATTATGCTTTATTCATCTGCCATTATTTGGAGGCAATTTACATGTTGCTTTATTATTTTTATAATTATTTGGGCAGATATATAATATTCCATATAGGTTCCATATAATATTCCATATAGGTTTATTTATTTACCTACTGTGGAAATCTGAATTTGTTTCCTTTTTTTTGAACAACTACAGGAAATGGTATAATGAATGAATCTGTAACATTTTTCTAAATATAATATTTTTCTTCTTTTGAATGATTCTCTTAGGATAAATTCCCAGAAAATTCAGATAAAAGACTGTAAATATTTTTATGATTCATTACCTACTACAAACTGCTTTCCAAAAATTATTTCAACTTACAGTGTCAATCAACAGGGAATAAGAATAGCAGTTTCAACAGAAACTTAAATGGAGTAATCAACTGTTGCATAATTTATTTACCAATGGGTACAAATTGGCATACCACTGTTTTTTTGTGCATGATTTGATTTCTTAAACACAGTATTTTCTATGAGCCTATTTACTATATGTATTTCCTCCTGTGTAAATTAAGATCTATTCAACACCTCTTTTCACGGGACCTGATTTTCATCATATTAACCATAATACCTACATATCCTTTATTAAAAGCCATCTCAAATAATTTGAGATAGAGGAAGAATCAAAAATGAATAACTTCCGGGTTCTGACATTTTTCTTAACATCAGTTCTTTAAGTTCACTTACCTAGACAAAGGTTTCAATTCTTACAGTTATAATCCTAACGCATTCCAATTTTAAACTAATTCTCCAAACAGCTTTTCTTCTTTGTCTTATACAGAATTCTTCTCTTTAGCAAACTGTCTTTCATACAAATTATGTATATTTCACAATCTCATAAACTGAACATCTCACTACACAAAACCCAAAAAGAACAAATATGTGCTGAGCAAGCTTTTAGAAATCCAGCCTCTTTTTAATTTCGAAAGTTTAAAAGGGAAGCAGTTTACCTTTGCTTGCTTTTCAACTCCAGGTCCGCTGCTGTGGCTACACTGTGGCGTGTGTCACTAGAAGCAATCACCAGGTGGAGAACAGCTTCGAGCTCAGGCACCTGCTCAGCTTCTATGAATTTCACTATACCCAATTTGCACTGTAGATAAATGAAGGGAAGGAAAACCACTGATCAGAGAAACAAAGACCACCAACCTAAAACATCTGTTTCACATATCAGTATGCTCATAAACCAAAGATTAATAAAACAACAGTAGCCACTCCTATTTAGGCTTACAATGTGCCTGGGACTATACTAAACCATATATATTCATGATTTCATTTAACCCTCACAATCTGTGAGATGAGTATCATTATACCTATTTTTCTGATAAGGAAACTGCGGCAAGGCTGAAGAGATTAAGACACAGTTAATAAACGATGAAGGCACAATCCAAACCCAAGTCTCAGACTCCAAGGCCATTATGATACGAAGCCTTCCTACTTAGGTTAACAGCCTTTCTAAAACGATGAAGCCTTGAACTGAAGTCCTAATCTGGAGTCTCCAGGTAGAAGTGGGGTACATCAGAAGTAAAGTACTCCATGGATTGTTTTGACAGTTTAAAAAGAACTAAGCTCACAGTCCATGAAGTTCTAATCTATTGTTAACATACTAACTCTGTCCTCAATATTCTTACAAACGGAAAAAGACATGATTTCAAACATAGGCAATAATTGCAAGTGAAATTCTAATCAAACAGTATTCAATCTAACTGGCTAAAATGAAACACAGACTGAAGAGAGATTCTGCTTAGAACTTCATGCAATGTGAAGGAGCTATGAATTTCAATACAAATCACTCTATTTAAGATAAATATACCTGAAAAATGAAACTTTACCTTTAAGAATCAGTTACATGATAGTTCTCATGTATATGAATTAGGACTGATAAAGTTTACAGTAACTAAATGACAAAGGATGCAATTAAAAAGGATCATAAAAATGCCTGCTTTCCCTCCCCATGTTCAACACAACTGACCTGCAACAAGAGCTACAACAGAGAAAGAAGATGCAAGCATTTACTGCACCCAGTTATGGAAGTCAACTACACAAAGATATACACAAAAAAGTGTGCAGAGGAAACTGAGAACAATACTCATGTCCAGCAATAGGAGACTAGTTTAAAAAGTATGTGGTTTACACATAATTACATTTAATAAAGACATTAAAAAGGACATTATTTAAAAACCTGATATACTATTAAATGAAAAAAATGAAGTTCAAATAGTGTGTTATGTGATACGAAAAAATGTATTCTGTAAAATTATATTTGTGTACACACGCATGTACACAGAGCAGGCTGTAGGTGAATGACAAACTAGGGTGGCAGGATTCCAGGTAATTTTTAATTTCTCGTTATAATGTTCTATATTACTTGAACATTTACATTATCACTAACTTTATCATTTGAAAAAAATAAAAGCTGTCTTATCTGAAAGAAAAAAATGTAGAAAACAAAAGAGATATTTAAAAATTAGAGGAAAACAGCTTTCATCCTTGAAACTAAACTGTTCAACGCTAGATCATGAAATTGACAAAAGGCATACAGAAGCCCTTAGAAATCAGCAAATAATGACCAACGTAAGATTACAATTTATAATGTTAACAATGATTCTCCAGCACTTATAGCTTTAGCCCTCAGACAGACCTAGATTCAAAGCCTACTACTAGGAGTGAGACTGTGGTGAATCTCAAAACCTCAATTCCTTTTACAAAATGGAACTAAATTTCTATACCTTGTCAGGTTGCTGTGAGGATTAAATGAGATAATGTATTCAAAGTACTCAGTATAGTGCCTGTCACATAGATCACACTCAATAAAGAGTAGCTTCTGTTACTATTTACCCTTCTTTCTTACTTACATCATGGTTTAAGAAGAAAAAAGATCTATAAAACACGAAGATGTTAATCTAATCAAATAGAGCCCTTGCTGAACAAAGCATTCTATAAATTTGTTGAGTGGCAAGAATGCCCACTTGCCTTTTTCCCTTTCCTGGGAACACTGTTTTGATCAGTGATCACTTACACTGCCAAAAAGAAAAGGATCAAATCATTCAGACTGCCATGGAGAGAGAAAGGAAGGATTGGAAGACTAACCCATGTTGCTTGAATTCCAAAATAATTACATACTGATCTCATCTGTTCTTCCCTGAGGTGCCTGATGACACAGACACAGTGAGGCACCTTCTCTGTAGAGCACCAGTCTTTTTTAAAAGCTGCTCAGAGAACATCTGTGTCCTGTTTAAATCCAGAATAAAATTCTTAATGCCAATTTTTCAATTCCCAGGAAGAAATATAAAAGGGCGTCATGCTTTTCCCCCATATAGTAACTTGTTCCTCACTTTACACAAAATGTACAGCCCTAATAAGCTGAATAAGATAAACTGTATATCAACTGCACCAAAGCAGCTAATTATTAAACCTGTAATTAAAAACTAAAATGAAAGTTACTCAATTTATAAATGGGCTGTATTTTATACTTGAAATATGTAAGCAGTACTAGAAAAACTAAAGAGCATTTCCCACTCCTCCCTTTCCCTGGGGATTTAACCAATAAATGACATGATGACGAGAACATATTACATCAATTGTATTTCATTACAGAGCCTGAATACGCTGGAATTATGTAACACATGCTTCCACGGACTTCAAAGGGGCAAGTGTGCAGGGTTAAGCTCCGTTATGAACAAGCAGTGTGTGATACCTGTTCCAGCTGTTCAGGTGTCCATGGGTTATCTCCAATAACTCGTTTAGCTGCATAAAAGCTCATTCCTGGGGGAGGCTGTGGTATTCCAGAACCTCCCCCACTATTTGAAGAAGAACCCTGCGCTGAAGATGAATTTTGGCGACTCTGGGATTCATTTAACACATATCTGGAAAGGAAAAAGGAATGTAACCCCTCTATAAACAAGTACAAACACATGCATATATATAACACATTCAATTATATACTTTCCTCCCACAGAATTTTGTTAGAAGAATAAACACTAGAAATTAAAATTTTATCATAAAGAAAAATTTTAGAGCTATCTAAAAAAGGTATCTACATCTTCAGCAAATTAACCATTAGAGTACATCTGCTCAACCTAGTTACAAATGAACTGTAACAGTTACCAACAATGAATATATTCTGTTCACTCTCAATCTACAAATAATTGTTCTAAAAGCCACTATGGACCCACTACATTTTGAGTTTTTAGTTGACAAATACAAAGGTTTACTGACTGTAATGGGGTGGAGGGGGAACTAGTCATTCCCATTTCTGTTCAATTCTCCTTGAACTCCTTATATTTCTGCATTTAAAAACCCACCGAGGGCTTCCCTGGTGGCACAGTGGTTAAGAACACACCTGCCAATGCAGGGGACACGGGTCCGAGCCCTGGTCCGAGAGGATCCCACATGCCACAGAGCAACAAAGCCCATGCATTACAACTACTGAGCCTGCACTCTAGAGCCCGCCAGCCACAACTACTGAGCCCGCATGCCACAACTACTGAAGCCCACGCGCCTAAAGCCTGTGCTCCACAACAAGAGAAGCCACAACAATGAGAAGCCTGCACACCGCCAACAAAGAGTAGTCCCCGCTCACTGCAACTAGAGAAAGCCCATACTCAGCAACAAAGACCCAATGCAGCCAAAAATAAATAAATAAAATAAATTTATTTTTAAAAAATAGAAAAAGAAAACTCACTGAAACCTCCAAACCACTTACCATACAAGCACATACACCCCAAAAATGAAAAAATTCAAAAGGGTCCAAAGAGGAAAAAAATCATAATAAGGACCAGCTTCTTCCATTATATGTTCAAAGCATACAGCTTTGCAGCTAGTTATTAATTTATCATCCCATTTCTTTTTTAGCTTCTATAGATTAAAAATAAGATTTCTGATAAATTCATTTTGAACCAATTAAACTAGCATTCCTCATCTACAAAATGAAAATTTTGATATGAATATTAATTCAAGTCCCTCTGAACTCTAAAATTCTGTGCTGACAAATTACCAGACTGGATATTAAAATAAAATACCCGTTATAATAAAAATTAAAGAAAACACCTGAAGCCTAATGGCACAATAAATTATTTCACATTACTATATACCATATTTGTTCCATTCCTAAATTCATCTAATTTTTTTTTTTTAAAAACCTGTTAAAGAATCATTTTAATATTTTTCTATAAACAAGGCAAATTCTCACTGGTAAGAAAAATGTGAGGAACTACTGGCTTGGGTACACTGTGTGCCTAAGTTAAATTTGGATTTCAAAGTTAAATTACCAAAGCCATCATCACCTGCCAGTTCTGGCTGCCTCCTGATTCAACAGCTATAAAAGGAGGTTTTCATTTATTTCTCAGTTATAGCAAGACTGACAGCAGTAAGTAAACCAATTAATAACTACGGAACAGCTAACATCGTGCAAAACACCATCCTAAGCACAAGACAGAGGAACTGCAGGAGGTGTAAGACTTGAGTGTCTGCCATCTGGAGCAAGTTGAGACAATAACAACACAACACGTGCAACAGCATATATGTTATCAGATGACAAAGAAACTGCAGGGAAGTAAGAAATGATATGACAGAGGTAGTGGAAGGTCCAGAAAATAAAGCCACCAAATTAGAGGAGTGGGAGGAGAGCAAAAAGGAGAGGAAAGAAATCGTACAGCGTGAACTCTCACGGCTGGATGGAGGGACAGGTGATGTGGAGCCCTCCATGCCACGCTCATAGTGTATGCTGCATTTTTGGTCAGGGAAGAAATGTAATGAAAGCAATACGTTAGAAGAATATCTCTGGCAGCAGGACAACCTAGAAAAAGAGCAGGCTGGAAGCAGATGACAACGTGGGCACTACGCCAGGAACCAGAGCTAGAGTAAACAGCTCCTGACTTCAAAGAGCTCCCAATCTATTAGGATGGGATAAGCCAACAACGCAATAAAAGCACAACGTGGCACTTCAGATGGGTGCTTAGCCTTATGAGGACAAGGAAGAGTCCTGTGCCTAGGGCAGGGATTTAGTCAGAGACAACAGAACTGGCCTCTAAGCTAGTTTGTGAGGCTTTTTCAAAGTGGTTTTCCTGGCTGTCGTTTTCTGTTGTTTTCTTTCTTTCCTTCTTCCTTTCTTTCTTGATGGGGAAGCATTCTAAGCAGAGAAAACTGTCTTCTCTTAAAATGTAGACAGGCAAAGAGATACAGAGTACATGTAATGCATGAGTGCATGTAATGACTGGAAAATAACAGCCCAGGGATTTTAAGGAGTCACCTGATAAACTCTGTGTTTTAAAAATCAGGAAACTCTGTGGCAGTGTAGAAAGTTTTGAAGAGCAGCTGGTGAGAAAGTCATGAAAAGAGTTGAAAAGAGCCAAAACTAGATGGCAGCAGTGGGAATGGCTCCAGGACACATGGAGGAGGAAGGAGGTCTTACGGAACTGATTCTGCAGCAACGAGGAAGAGAAAGCTAGAGGCAGTATGTAAATGAGCGCCTACAGGGTTAAGAGAATCATCACAGCACTGATGGTAGTTAAAGAAGAGAAACTATGTTTACTGGGAAGCCTGATTTCAGCTTGGACGGGGCAAGTCTGAAAGCACAGCAGCAGCTCCACACCTGTAAGGTCAGTTAAGCGGCAGTGCTGGTGTTTAGAGGAGGTCAGGGCTGCAGCAAAGCAAATCTGAGACATTCATTTTCAAGTCAAAGTTGAATCACTGAAAAGAGTACTTGACTGCACACAGTAAAAGCAATCAAGAACAAGGTTGCTTTGTTTTGTTTTGTTTTGTTTTGTTTTGTTTTTACTTACCCATAAGGCATCAAAAGGACATCTAGCATGAAGTCCAAAAGCAGCTGCACAGTCTTTGGTTTCTCAGCAAGGTTAAACGGAGAAGCTGATTTTGATGATTCAACAGGGTATTTCATGTGAAAAAGGGTTGGTATTAAAAGATGCATTAAGCTGAAAAAACAATTACATTTATTGCAACTATTTAAAAAATAAGGTTTTTTATACATGCAAATAACAGACAAAACCAAAAAAATAAAAAATCACATAACAAAAAGTAGCAATTGTAGCAAGGGCCGTTCATTTTCAATACCACTAATTTACAAAGTCCTAATCTAGGGAGTGGCCTAGATTTCATTCTTATTTCTTTCTTATTAAAAGCTCAGGATATTGAGTAATAAGTGACATTTAGCCAATCTGGCTCATCACCAAAAACACCTGAGAAAAATGTACATAATATGGGCTCAGTGTTAGTATCTATTACCACAGGAGATTTAATATTAAACCTTAGGTAAAGTTCAACTTATAATATGTCCTGTCAATCATTTTTTTCTTTTCCACATTTAATTAAAAATAAAGTCATTCTAAATCTAAAGAAATTAAACATCAATCATGTCAATATTTGGAATACAATATTAAATTTCCACTGTGTGAATTCAAGTAACAGATTCTTTTCTTCTTTCACTATACCTGTTGCTATTAAAACATGAAAATTTCAGTGTTTACAATGTCTATTAATTTTACTTGTAAATATCTGTATTATAATCTTTTAAAAATGTTTATACTCTAAAAAGTGAAGTGAAAACATGATTTAAATCCATCTTTCCTCCACAACTTCTTTTCATGGTTGTCACCACAACAGGGCTAGGATACAGAAGTTTTGAGCTAAGCCTAGAAACTAAGGATGATATTCCTTTTCACCTCTCCAATTCCCATATTAATACAAATGAGTAATTAGTTCCTTAAGAAAACTGCTCTGAAACTTTATATCCTCCAAGAAAGAAATGTCTGATGAAATGCATATTAGATCTCAAATTTTTGCAATCACAGAAAATCAGTTGCTTCAAAATAACTAACCGAAATAAAAATGCATTTAGATTGAGAAAAATGTTAGTTCTACACATTTTTTGATATGCTCACAAGAAATTTTATAATTTATAAAATTAACAAAACAGTAATGTTGAGGTAACACAGAACTGTCAACTCAAAAGAGCTCAACTCAAGCAAGCCTTTGTATTTGCCCAAGTGAAACCAAATGTGTGGATCTATTTTTGAATGGCAGCTGTTGACTCACTCTCACAGGTGGGCAATAAGGTAACTGAGGAAAGCATACCTGTCCTGCTGGGGCTGAGGCTTCCCTTCCATGGCAGTAAGAAGTGTAGGAGCCAGCTCACATTGTTTTTCCACTGGTAGGCGAGGATAGCCCATCTTAACATAAATTATAGTAAAATTCTAATGCAACAAGAGAAAGTCAAGTAAGTATGAAAGAAATACTCTAGGATTTCAACAAAAACACATGACTAATAACCTAGGCAGCTTTGTTATAACAAAGAAATTGAATCCTCCTTCCTCATGTTTATCACCTGTTTATTACAGCTTGACCAACTAGTATATCTCAGGAAGAACTCCAGCCCCACTTACTCAAAATGCTTACTTTTAAGATGGGCTTCATATGAGAGAGCATGATCTAGTCTAAAGCACTTATACGTATATCAAATCATCACACTGTACACTTTAAATATAGACAATTCTATTTGTCAGTTATGCCTCAATAAAGCTGGGGAGAAAATCAAGTACTCATATGTGCAATTACTTTTCCCTGAAAGGAAAAAAAGTAATCATTTGACCTACCTAAGCCTACATGCAACACATCAGTATCAGCTCTCCCAGTTTGTTACATTAATCCTTTCAAGCTAAGAGGAGACCCCATGTTAAATCCTAGGCTGCCATTTCCCAACTGGTCAATTACTAAAATAACCTTCTCTTTCTAATTTAGACTGACAGCTCTCATAATCTTTTGCTAAGAATCAATCATTCTTTTGTAAATCAACATACCTGACAAGTCATTACACCAACATTCCTTTGCCCTGTGTTAACGTATCCGTTCCTACCATTTCCTCCAGATCAATACTCAGTGGAAAAACAGTGTGTCCTTTTGAAGAAAGACACCTCACGTTTCGCTTAGTCTAAGGTGAAATTCTAGGCTGGCCAATACACTGACGACATCTAATAAATGTTATGAAAGAAAACTTATTGTTAAGTCAGAAAATATTCCAAGATAACACTCACAGTGACAAAGGAAACTGCAGCAGGGTCCTGGTACTGAACCAAGAGTGTCTCTACTGGGAGCTGTATCTTGGGGCGGCTTTTTATACGCTTATTCAGATGGACCAACAGTTCCATTACCTAAAATACAGGAAGATGTGAACTGAAATTATTGATCATATCTTAAGAACGAATTCATTTCTCAGATATTACTTATTTTAATGAACAGTAGCTACTTTGTTCTCTTAAAGGAGGTAAATTTGACGTCCCAGAAAGGGAGTGTACAATATTAGAAACTTGTTCCAAAATGCTATCCCCAAGGATCCATGCACCAGATTTTTAGCAGTGAATTTATTTTTACAATGTCCTTTAGTTAATTAAACTTGAGATTCCAGATGGGCCTACACTGAGGCACAGTCTCCCAGAAGACCTGTGAACAAACAGTAGCAACACACCATGCTACAGAATGAATGTCTGTGTCTCCCAAAATTCACGCTTTAAACCCCTAAACCCCACTGTGATGGCTTTGGGAGGTAAACAGGTTTGGAGAAGGTCGGGAGTGGGGGCGCCCACGACGGGATGGGTGCCTTTCTAAGGGGATAAAGGTATCAGAGTTCTTCCTCTCTCTGCCGTCTGAGGATAAAGCAAGAAGACAGCCCTCCGTACACCATGAAAAGTTCCTGACGAAGAGCCTGACCATGCTGGCACTCTGATTTCGGACTTCCAGCCTCCAACACTGTGAGAAGCAAATGCTGTTTATGTCCTCCACAGTTTGTGGCATACTGTTATAGCAGCCCAAACTAACTAAAATACAACATGAACACTACAGCAAGAGAAATATACAAGGTACTGAGAGTTTCAGGAAGAAAAAGTATCTACTAAGATCAAGGAGGACTTCCAGGAGGAACTGACAGGAAACTAAGTCCCAAAGAGCAGATGAAATTCCAAGCAGAAAATCAGTTATAAGAAGGTATAAGATGGTGCACTGCATCTGACTGAAACACAGAGTGGTAAGAGAAAAAAGCAGGACCTAGGGCTTCCCTGGTGGCGCAGTGGTTGAGAGTCCGCCTGCCTATGCAGGGGACACAGGTTCGTGCCCCGGTCCGGGAGGATCCCACATGCCGCGGAGCGGCTGGGCCCGTGAGCCATGGCCGCTGAGCCTGTGCGTCCGGAAGTGTGCTCCGCAACGGGAGAGGCCACAACAGTGAGAGGCCCACGTACC
>RJWK010024889.1:0-28060 GCA_004363435.1 Platanista minor | reverse complement strand
AAAAAAAAAAAAAAAAAAAAGATACGTATGAAAAGCTCCAGAAATGGCAGGTTGCCCTGCAAAAAGTCTTTGAATTTTATGCCTTAGGCTGGTTCTGCTCTGGAAAATCAGGTGTGGATATGTCTGGGGCCCCCTGATTGCAGTCCTCTGTTTTCTGCATCTCTTCTGGGTTTTCTACTGGCTGCTCCTCAGGGGTCTCCAGCTCCTATATCCTTGCTGAGATCTGAGTCATGGTTTTCTCCTGAGGGTCAACATCTGGACTATTCTCTGAACGTAGCACTGTGTGAATTACCTTGTCTAGGTTGCCTACACTTTTTACATATCCAGCATATACTGTGACATGTTAGACTTTTTCTTCTGTTTATTTTTTTAAGTTTGTTCATCTATTGTCTCATGTACACTCTTCTGCACACTGAGATGACCAATTATTTAAAGATAAGAATTAGGCTATCGGCCTTTCCTCACTCTCAAGACACTCAGGTCTGGCACACAGTAGGATCTTATCTGGTAGAGAGATATTTATGGTTTCCCACTATGGTTTTTATTATTACTGGATCTAAATATTAATAAAAACCATCTGGTTCAGCTGTGAATTGAATGGGGTCCCAAGAACGGGCCTCAAAAGGGGGCTAAATGTTCCAGAATTTGAGGAGAGAGGGCCAACACAGCAGACCTGGGAAAGGGTAGTTGAGTTGCAGGCACAGCTCAATACCTGGCACCTCTGCAAACATTCAATGAATTTTTGCTGAATGAACACTGCCCAGGAGGATTAGCTGTGTCCAACATCTTATAATAGGGCCAAACCAGCCCAAGGAATAGAATTCAAAGACCGTTGCAGGGCAACCTGCCACTTCTGGAGCTTTTCCTATATATCTTAACTTGGGGTGTTTTGCGTCATAGAGGAAATCTATTTTGAAACTCAAGTTCTGCAGTGGTTGCTCTGTTTAGACTTATTTTCTGAGACCATAGAAACAAAAACTCTAAGTTAAACTTAATGTCACGTCCAGCCCAAGACATGACCAGCCCCAAGGCCCAAAGGTGTTTGAAATCTGGTGTTCTGGCCCCAAAATTCACATGAATGTTTATTCTATTCTCCAGTGTTTGCATTGTAAATTACCCCTCAGGGAATACAATCAATCTTTAGGGAAGATGTATCTTGTGCTTTGTTACATTATTTCCTACTCCTTCTGAGCCCTGAGTTCAGGGTTCTCTTCATAGCCTGAGAACAAGCCTGGCTCAGACTACATCTCTAATGAACTGTGTTAAAATAGTGATTTTCAAGAGGAAGTGATGAACATAGAGTTTATAAAACATATAGATGTAAGTTTCAATACTTAGCTCTCTTAGCTACCTGTAGAGTTAGCAATGGAGGATGACCTTAGAGAAAATTAAAGTTCTTATTGCTAAAAATAGAAGTAACCTGTCGAGATGCAATGGGCTAGTGTAACACGCTCTGCAAACTTTTCTCAAAAAAGCAGAATTGTTAGTAAGCTAAAGTGGCTGGCTGTGGGATTTTAATTCACAGGCTTAACGTTGGAACTTTTAATTTGGTAAGCCCAACATTAAAAAGATGCTTTGTTTGCAAAGCTATCGACAATGTAGTGATGGTTTCTTTGGGGTTTATTCACTGATTTTATTGAGATTGCAGTTGGCAGAAGACAGAGTGACTACTTTTGAATATTGTTGATGTTATGCCACACAAAAGCTCTAAATTGGAGAAAGAAAAGATTAAAGTCACCCTAGAACAAGCTCTCTCCTATCAATGGGGAGATAATGATTTAAGAAACTAAAAATCGTGCATTAGTCACTTTGGTGCAAAGTTAGGAAAATGTTTATGTAGGTCCTTATCAATGTCCATTGGATTTTCTTTGGCACTTTGTTCCTAAGTCCCAAATCCAAGGTGAATTTTAGAAAATGAACTTATTATGCTACAAAAGAAAAAGTACATCCGAGGATAGTCAGGCTTCCTGCTGATAAAAACTGGCCATGTTCTCTCAGCTATTGTTTGAAGAACTATTTCTAGAAGCTTACTAATGTCTTTAAAACTTAGAAGTGCAGGCCAATGTCATGGAAATGAAATGAAGCTTATGAAAAATTAGTCTCTTTCTAGTTTTAGCACTCTGAATAAACACTGCAAAAAAGATTTTTAAAATAAGTTCTGACCTTGCGGAGGTATGGTACATGACAGAATAAAACAAAATAGAAATAGTATTTTAGAAAATTATGTAAGTCCACTAACTCTGTCCTTGGCTTTAAAGGTGGATTTTCACGGACATAAAGAATAGATTGGTGGTTGCCTAGGGAGAGGGGGTTGGGGAAGGATGGAGTGGGAGTTTGGGGCTAGCAGATGTAAGCTTTTATATAGAGGATGGATAAACAACAAGGTCCTACTGTATAGCACAGGGGACTATATTCAGTATCCTGTGATAAACTGTAATGGAAAAGAATATAAAAAAAGAATGTACATATATGTGTATAACTGAATCACTTTGATGTACAGCAAAAATTAACACAACATTGTAAATTAACTATATTTCAATAAAAAGAAAGAAAATAAAGGTGGATTTTGCCTATAACTACTCTATTTAAAGAAACAATGGCAAGAAACTAAGTTTCATGAAAAGAAGTGACACTTCTGAGGTTCTCGGAGTTAACTTCATCTGAGGATGTGTGATTAAGTCATGGAGCCCCTTATGAGAGACATCTAACATGCACTGGAGGGTTAACTAATGCTCCAAGTGCCTTACAACCACAGATCTATAGAATATTTCAACACTATGTTTCACAAATTACCACCTGTAACTCCACAAGGTATAGATCACCATCAGGCAAACAGGCAGCAGTAGTTATCTAGTCAGGGTAAAGGGGGGGCCATGGTCACACATATCATTGTTGCATTTTCCAAGTCACCTTTTCTCTAAGTTGTCCCAACAATTTGCTTCTATCAGTGCTGATGTTTTATGGATAAGCGGAGCTGTCAGGTTGATCTGGATGTTCTTACCTGCTTCTTTTTTAAAAACGTGCTGGCCTGTTGTTTCTCACCTTGAATTTCAAGAGGCAGGTGGATTTTTTTGGAAGTACAAATTCTATAAGTTTGTATGTGATCTTTAGCTGGGATCCAAAAAGAAAATAGGCGAGCATTTATAAAAGGGTGACTTTTCAAAGAATGCTATTTCTCTATTTTTAGTTTTAACCGTTTAAGCAGACATTTAAAAAGACTGCTTCATGTCAGCAAGGAAGCTTGCAGAATGAAACTTTCCTTAAAAATTCGAACTTAACTAAAAATCCCAGTAAAAACACTACGTTTTAGCTTAAGGTAGGAAACTGTGTGGAGAGATGAAATATAGGGGAGAGTGTAGGGGTCTCACCTGGGTTCTTTCCTCAGACCTAGGGAAATGAAGCAACTTTTGGCTTCACAGTTTATCAACAATTTTGACATCAACAATCTTCACCTCAATTTCATTTCAAAACCTGTTATTCATGGCCCTTTTCTGGATCTTATAACCACTGAGAGTTACTCTGTCTTCAAGGAGGGAAACTTCCTCACCATGGCTACGACCTTTGGTATCTTCTACTGTCTCACTCTGAATGTCCTTTCTTACCCCTCCATCAAACCAGCAGTCCTGCAACCTTCCCCTACTTCTCCCAGTCCATCAGTGTTCTTTTTTTTTTTTTTTTTTTTTTTTTTTTGCGTACGCGGGCCTCTCACTGCTGTGGCCTCTCCCGTTGCGTAGCACAGGCTCTGGACGTGCAGGCTCAGCGGCCATGGCTCACGGGACCAGCCGCTCCGCGGCATGTGGGATCCTCCCGGACCGGGGCACGAACCCGTGTCCCCTGCATTGGCAGGCGGACTCTCAACCACTGTGCCACCAGGGAAGCCCCATCACTATTCTTTTATCTTAGTTTCCCCACTTGGTCTGGGTTAGATAATCAACCATTTTAGCTGTTCTATTACTAGTGTCATAAGTTTCAGTATCTGATTTCTTGACCCCCTTTTTGCTTTTGCCTAACTTTGATTAGATTCATGTGTGTGTGTGTGTGTGTGTGTGTGTGTGTGTGTGTGTGTGTGTGTGGTCTTGATGTTGAGCTTGTAGATGTTATTAGAAAAAGATAATCATATTCATTTCTCTCATCACAAAATTATGCTATATAACCTCATCTGAGGCCTCCTTGCTACCTGACATTTCTTGTAGTTTATTCTATTTAATTCCCTAGTGAATTGCCCACAATGGCTGATCTCTTCAAGTTTCACACTTACTTCCTTAAACTGCCTCACTCTCTGAAGGTGAACTTGTGTCCTGCTTCACTGAGAAGACATGGCTTCTTACACCTCAACATCAGAATTCCTCTTCCTCCTCTCTTCACTTTTGCTAATTAATATTTCAGAAGATAAAGAATCTCTCTTCCTTTTTCATTGCTGGAAAATTCTCAGCTGTTACCTCTCTATTACTTCTGCCCAATTTTCCCTCTTTTTTTCTCCTCTTTAAGACACTGAACATATGTATGTTGGACCTTCTGAGAGTATCCCATAGGGCATTTATGCTCTTACTTGTTTTTCCTACTGTTTTATTCTCTCTGCAATTTGGGTGATTTCTACTAGCTTTTCTTCCAACTCACTAATACTGTGTTCTGCATGTCCAGTCTGCTGTTAAATCTACCCACTATTATCTCAACTTGAGATATTATACTTTTTTCAATTTTACATGTTCATTTGTTTTTTTATGAACTTAAGTTCTCTGTGAAAATTCTTCATCTTTTTGTCTATATTGTGATTCTTCTCCTTCATTTAAAGAACCATATTAATTAAGTTAAAATCCTTGTTTGCTATTTCCAATATCCAGTTTATCTGTGTTTCTACTTCTATTGAATGTTTTCTCTTTCGATTGACTATTAGTCATGTTTGCAGGAAAATGGGGCGCAAGAGGATGGTCATGTCTTCGGTCTCAGGCGAGTCCCTGGGATGAGCCACCAAGTGAGGGTCCTTGGCTTCACGCAAGAAAGAATTCAAGAGAGAGCCATAGTAAAGTGAAAGCAACTGTATTTAGAGAGATACACATTCCATAGACAGAATGTAGTCTGTCCCAGAAGGGAGAGAGGCTCTGAAATATGGGGTAGTTAGTTTTTATGGGTTGGGCACTTTCATAGGCTAACAAGTGAGAGGATTATTCCAACTATTTTGGGAAAGGGGGAGAGACTTCCAGGAATTGGGTCACCGCTCACTTTTTGGGCTTTTAGGGTTAGACTCAAAACAGTCATGGCACCTGTGGGTGTGTCATTTAGCTAATGTATTACAACGAGCCTATAATAAGGCTCAAGGTCCATTGGAAGTTGAATCTTCTGCCATCTAGGGCCTAGTTGGTTCTAACCTGTTTATGTTGTATCCTCAGTGGCTGTGTCATTCTTGTAAAAGTTGTACCCTGTCCCTTCCCTCCTGTCTCAATATGATCTTCCCTCTTTGCATATCTAATTTTTAAAATGTATACTGTATATACTGATAAAAGAACAGTAGATGTTATCTTCCGCCAGAAAGACTTGTTTTTTCCTTTGTTAGGCAGAGAAGATAAGAGACTGATCACCTTACTGTAATCAAGATTGAGCTGAGTTAGGTGCTAAGCAGCACTTTTAGTAAGACTCAGCTTACATCTGCTTCACCATGTTTCTGCCTTTTGATAGAGAGCCTAGCAAGCCTTCATCTCAGCTGTGAAAGACCAGAAAGTTCAGTTCTGCCCTTCAGAGGTTTTCAAAGTAGCTCTTTAACTTTATATGTGTAATATTTGTTTATTTCTGCATAACTAATTACCCCAAACTTAGAGGCTTAAAACAACCAACATTATTATGTCAGTTTCTGTAAGTCATGACTTTGGGAGCAGCTAAGCTGTGTGATTTGGCTGAGGGTCTCTCACGAAGTTGCAGTCAAGACGTGGGCTGAGATTGTCATTGAGGTGAAGACTGGACTGGAGCTGGAAGATCTTACAAGCTTAGTTACCTGGCTGTTCACCTGAGCTCTCCTTTTTTCTCTGATTCTTGGCCAGAGAATTTATTTCCTCACTACGTAGCCTCTCTACAGGGCACTTGTGCAGCCTTATGACATGGCAGGCAGTTTTTCTCAGAAAGAGTGACTCAAGAGAGAAAGCAAGGGCGAAATCACAGCATCTTTATGACCTAGGCTCAAAAGTCACACTCCATCAATGTCTGCCACGTTCTATTCCCTGGAAGAGAGTCACTAAGGGGAATTAGCTCCACTGAAGGGAAGAGTATCAAAGCATCTGTGAACATATTTTAAACCACCACACCTCCACACACATTTTTCAAAATCTGGCAAACGACTTCAGGGAAGATCTGCTTTGTGTTTCAGGCAGACTCCCAGAAAGACTTTGTCTTTTAAGTGCCAAGAGAATGCAAGCAAAGTCACTTTGTTGTTTCGAGATCTTGGCTTGCTTCCATTGTTTCCCACACTGCTCCAGAACCCAGAAGCTGTCCTGAGGCCCCTCTCATTTCCAGTTTGTCACAGCAGTCTCATTTTCCCTTACATGCTTTGCTGCTTCTCTTTGTTTCAACAGAAGCCCTCCGCTTGTCCTTATCCCCGGCACCCACCAGGAATGGAAAGTGCCCCTGTGGAAACACGGATGGCCACTATCATTTCACCGCAGAATGGTTTTCCCATATGTGAAATCTTAGTTCCTCTAGTCCTTATCATTTCCACAGTTCTTTGATGCCTTGAAAATATAATTCTGTAATTTATCCACATTTTTGTGATTGTATCAGTAGGAGCATTGGCCTGACTACATCCTCCCTTGAGGCAAAAGCAGACACTCTTCCTTTGAAAGGAAGCATTCTGGTTGCTCTCTTGTTTCTGAGTCCTTAAGGCCCCGCTTCATGAAGTGTATGCCCTTTCCCTGGAATCTCCCTTCGCTCCTGTTCTGCTCCTTTGGCTTCCAAACAGCTCTATGTTTTTGCTCTTCTAAACAAATCCATTTTTTCTTTCAACCCTGACAACGCTTTAAAACAACACTCCCTCTCCCCTTTCACAACAGCCTCGTCTCCCACTTGTGTTCTTTATACTCTGGTTTCTGAAAGTTCCCTGTAAGATCCTCAAGTGACCTCTTGAAGAAGCCGAGAGGCTTCTTCTCAGCTTTCTCCACACCCAAACATCCAGCCGTGTTTACTGTTACAAACTCTGTTCTTTTCTTTGGTGTTTCCCTTGAGGGATCCTTTTTTTGACACATCTTTCCCCACTTGCTGTGCTTTTTTCTCCTGTTCCTGGATGTTCTCTCCTAATTTCACTAAAACCCGGGACTTCAACATCCACTTCTATTTGCATGACCTCTGAATTTTCAAGTGCTTACCAGACATCTCCATATGATTGGATCATTATTACCCTAAAAACAATATTTTTCTCTGAAATTTTATTTTCATAATCTCCACTTATTCTTCAAGACTCAGGTCATGCTGCCCTTCTGGCATCCATCTCTGGTCCCTCAGGCTGCAGGAGGCAGGATGGGGATGGGGCTTCTATGTGTGTTTCCATCATGCACTCACCACCCGGCATTGCATCCCCTGCTAACTGTCTCTCTTTCTCCCCTAGAGCAGTAGTTCTCAACTACTCTGCTTTTGAACCAGTCTCCCCACTCAGAGGAATTTGATGATATCTGGAGACTTTTTATGTGGTGACACTTTGGGGGTTGCTAACAGCATCTAGTGAGTAGAGGCGAGGGATGCTGCTAAACATTTTATAAGGCAGAGGATGGCCCCCACAGCAAAGGATTATCCAGCCCCCAAACCAGTTTCTAGTTCTGAGAAAATGACCTCAACTATGAGCCTTTCAGGAAGTAGTAACATGTTTTCCTAATCTGTGAACCTGCAGTGCTTGACTCACTGTATGCACTCAGTAAACATCTATTAATAACCAAAAAAGGTGTACTGTATAGCACAGAAAACTATATTCAATATCTTGTAATAACCTATAATGGAAAATAATCTGAAAAAGAATAGATTTATATACATATAAATTTCAAATTTTATATTTATTTCAGCATATAAATATAAGAATGTTTTAATATATTGAAATAAAAAAGAAACCAAGCATATCCCTGAATAGTCACACTTGGCTTACAGCACTGAAGTGTAGCAGAATATGCCATCCCCAAATATGACACTTTGAAATAAAGAGTATTTTGAGATGAAGATAGAACCAATATAAGAAAAATTCCCCGCCCTCCCCCTATTTGCCTACAAGCAGAATATACATTTGTAAAGGTGTTCTCCCCTTCCCACACTACCAGAAAGGACAGAAGATAGTCCTTGGAGACAACTCTGGACATTTAGCAGCCCAGAGATGCCCCAGAGAAATCTACATAACTCACTTTACTAGGTAGTCCTTTTCTTCCGTTAGTGTCCTCATATATTCACCTTCCCAGAGTTTGCCTTCCCTAGAAGTTCAAAGTCCTTTTTCTATGTCTTATCACTTCTATGAAAATGTGTTGTTCTTTTGTTAAGATGCTATACACGCCCAAGTTCTAACCACCCCTTCGAGTTACTCATCATTGGGTACTCTCTTGTGTATAGAAGCTGCACGTTTCAACAAACTTCTGTTTTTCTCTTGTTAATCTGACTTTTGTCAGTCTAGTTTACAAGGTTCCAGCCAATAAGCCTAAAATGGTAGAGGAAAAAAAAGTTAAGTTTTTCTTCCTCTACAGCACACATCCAAAACACTTTGAACAAGTTCAGAAGTATGGCTGTTTATTTAACAAGTCCTATGGGCTGGAACTAGGCATGTAGTGGTAAACAACAAATTCTTTCAAAGACAGACCCGTTGGCAAATCCTTGCTCTTTGATGATGGATTTTAATTTTTAAAATTGTCTAAAGTCTTTTAGAATTGAGAATAGTGAGTCAAGGGGATTAGCCTGAGACCCTCTCTGCAGGTTAAAAACAGAGTATAAATAAAAAATTTAAGCCTGTATTTCTTGAATCACTTATAAATAAGTTCAGAAAGCCATTCCAACATGGCTTTATATGTTTTAGCATCACTGAAACAGCTCCTGGAGACAGAAGGTGACTACTTTGAGAGGTTCAAACTCAGGTTCATATAGAAATTATATCATAGTGATGCTAAAAACTTGGCCTCTGAGCACTGGTGCTGAATCAAATTTCGGAGAGTTTTTGGGTGAAGTAGAAAAGAATAGCTTTATTGCTTTGCCAGGCAAAGGGGGACACAGCAGGCTCCTGCCCTGAAAAGGTATGACCCAGGAGGATTTGGTGAGGAGTTTTATAGCAATGGTTCAAGGGTGAGGTTACTGATAAGGATCAGGGCCTGCATTCCCTTACTATGGCCTCAGGCGGTCTCCTGGTGAGCTTCGAGGTAATCAAACTGTGACCTTCTCTCTGGAACATCTTCCGTTTGGCGAGGGTTTTAGTTCTGCAGAAGAGCTTAAAGAATCTGCCCTTTGGAACTCAGGGCAGGTCATGGAGGCTGGAGTCTAATCTCTACAAACAAGACATGGGGGACAGAAAGGCTTCTGTGTCCAGAAGCCCCACAGGGTTATGCTCAGTTTCAATTGCCACTTTATCTCTTATTCATACCCTGTTTTGAAAGTGTTTTTAAATACCTTGTGAAGAGGCAATGGTTCCTACTCTATTAGGGAAGACTAGAATATTCAGAAGATTGGGGAAAAAGAAGAACGTTCAATATCATCCTTGTGAATGACCCCTTAAAGTATTTCTATCACTTTAAATCACGGTGTCTCTTTTCTGCCTCTGGCTAGGAGATGTCCAGGTATTTTAGATTAGGGTTTCTGTGCTTCCAACACAAGCATATCATGGGGGAGCCAAATTACATTTAGAAGCTACATTTTTATTTTGGTGATAGATTGTTGATTGACTTTGCACTCAATTTAATATCATAATCATCTTGCTCCCAAGTGGCTATGATGCGCTTAGTGCCCTAGGCCATGAGCCAGAATCAAGATCCTGTGTAAGAAGTCATCAAGCTCTTTAAAGGAGAAGAGAAAGATAATAGATGCCCTGATCCACACTCTCCAGCCCCACCAGCTGTTTTGAACTCATTTTCATTTGGATTCCAAAATTAATAAACTGTTTTTTTCAAAATAGTGATGCTGTGCACCAGAATCGAATCTCAGAGACAGAGTTTTGGGTGAAGTAGAAAAGAATAGCTTTATCGCTTTGCCAGGCAAAGGGGGACACAGTGGGCTAATGCCCTCAAAACTGTGTGTCCCAACCTGGGAGGGCTTGGTGAGGAGTTTTATAGCAAAGGTTCAAGGGAAGGGTTGCTGATAAGGATCAGGGTGTGGGCACGGCCTGCACTCCTTTAATCTGGCCTCAGGTGGTCTCCTGATGAGCTTCTCCAGAATGAAGAATGCTAGCATCTTCCATTTATTGAGGGTCTTTGTTCTGTAAAGAGCTCAAAGATATTATATGTATCTCTTGTGGTGGAACCAGGACCCTGCTCCAAGGCTGCACTGTTGTTTCTTGGCTGCTCCTCCTTTGTCTCTGCAACCCCTCCCTTCCCCTGAGTAGCAATGTTTTGAAAGGCTTCCATGCCCAGGAGCCCCACAGGTTTCAATAGCAGTACCAGTTTATACAAACTGCTGTGTCCTCAATGGACAAAATAGGTGCTTGTTTGTTTTGCAATACGAAAGCAAAGGACTTCCATGGTTATAGTTTTAATGTTAGACATTTAGTTCCATTTTCCTTTTCAAAATACACACACACACACACACACACACACACACACACACACACAGCAAACTGCCATGAAAACTACTAGAACATCTAACTGAATTTCAATGGACACTACAGTTCTACAGGGCCTTATAATTTACAGCACACATTTTGTGTTTTAGTTGAGTTAATTTCCAGAATGACCACTGGAGGTGAGGAATCTGACCAGAGATGAGAGACTGACGTTCCCAGGACTCGAGAACAAGTCTTCTGACCCAGTTCCTCCACCTTCTTTTTCACTAGTACTGTACAGACCCCTTTGAAAGGGAAAAAGCCTTCGTATGGATCCCTGAGAGAAACACAAAAATGAAATGCTGCCAGTTTGGTGATCACATTGTTACCTGAAAACTGGGTTCACCTCCTGGTGGGTGTCCAGCCAAAAGACACAACGAAGCCAAAGATGGGAGAAGTAAGGACTTACTCCTTGCATCAAGTAAGGAGAACCTAGGGGTCTTTCCCAAAGCAGCGTCTCCTCGGAACAGCAAAATTGGGGATGTTTTAGGCTAAGGGTATGTGTATATTCATGAAGGGGCTTGGATGGTCAACAGAGTTCAAGCTTTAGTTGATTGAAGTCACGAGGGTCAGAAAAGGTCCACATCACCTTCCCTTAGGTTCCAGTTGATCTGGTGGCTGATCTTCAGGCTAATCCTTACCACTGAAACAGAACTGGGAGTCCTTACAACTGATACATTATCTTTGCTATTGTTACTTTGCTTGCCTGATAACAGTTGTTTGTTTCTGCCTTATTTTGTTCCCTTAAGATTCATTACTGAGACCTGTTCAAGGGCAAGCATTGTGACCAGGGTTAGGCCAGAAATGGCTTCTCTTATGTCAAGAAAACCATGCCTGGTTCTCTTTTTCTGGGGACTGCCTTCCTTATCTGGTTGCAACCTGGTCTAATATAATCACAGATTCAGAGGCAAACCTGAATGTCTAGGATCTCAGATTATGTTTATGCTTTTAAAGGTTAACATCAATAGAAATATCCTTATCATTATAGGACTCGAGTGCTCTCCATGAATTTATAGACTCCAGACTGAAAAACACCATGACTTATGACAAAGAATATTTTTTAATTTTCCTGAGTGAAGATGTAGAATTTGCCATGTTAGTATTCAAGCTTCTTCAGAGAGCATGAGTCTCAGTCCTCAAACCCAAGCATCCAAAATGCAATCTCGTTTCATGTATACCCTAAGCTCCCACTAAATGGTGGAAATGAATAAGTCCTGGTTCATTAAACACAAGCACAGCCAGTTCAGGGGTTCCTCGGGCAATTAAGTGTTCCTCCTTTTCCCCACATAGTGGTGAGTCCACTCAAGGGCCGTGAGTTTAGAAAGTGTCACAGCCTGGGCGGGAGGGGGGCGCCTTGTCCTTGGTTGCCATTGTCTACTCTTGTGAGCTTTTGAGACGTCCACATTCCCATTTAATTGGGGGTCACTGGTCCACCCAGATCTTTCTACCTGGAGCCCTTGGCAAGAGTCCTTGACCTCCCCTTCAGCAGCCACTGAGCAATTCTCAGCAGGGAAGGTGTAATGGTTAATTTTATGTGTCAGTTGACTGGGCTAAGGGATGCACAGACAGCTAAAACATCATTTCTGGGCATGTCTGTGAGGGTGTTTATGGAAGAGATTAGCATTTGAATCAGAAGACTCACCCACCCTCCCGACGGTGGGTGGGCATCTCCTACTCCATTGAGGGCCCAAATAGAACAAAAGTGGAAGAAAGGCAAGTTCTCTCTCTTCTTGAGCTGTGAAAACCATCTTCTGCCCATGACATTGGCTCCCCCCTTTCTTTGCCCTTTGGACTCCAAGACTTACACCCCTTCCCAACTGGTTTAGCCTGAGGCTGAATTACACCATCAGATTTCCTAGTTTTGTGGGAATTTTCCCTCCATAACAACGTGAACCAATGCTTATAATTAATCTCTCTGTCTCTCTCTCTGTCTCTCTCCTATAGGTCTCTTGGTTTCGTTTCTCTGGAGAACCCTGACTATTACAGAAGAGACACTCTGTTTTGTGCGGAACTTTGCGGGGCTGCATCAGCGGTCACTTTGCATCACACCACCTGGGGTGGTGGATGTTGGTCCCCAGCTAAGAAGTAAGGCACAAATTGCCTCTGCTCTTGGGTGCCCAAATTTCTCTAGGTGGGGAGGGGACATCTGTCATCTGCACCTTGTATTACTCAGGGGTCTTCAAAGAAACAGAACCAATAGGATCTCTCTCTTTTTTCCTCTCTTTCCTCTCATCTATTGGTCTGTCTATTGACAGAGGAGAGAGCAAGAGAGATTTATTCTAAAGAATTGTTTCACAGAATTGTGTGATTGTGAGGACTAGCAAGTGTGAAACCTGTAGGTCAGGCCAACAGGCTTGAAATTCCGGTGAGAGGGCATGTCTCAGTCCTGAGTTCAAGTTGCACAGGGCAGCAGGCTGGAATCTCAGGCAGGATTTCTATGTTGCAGTCTCCAGCTGAATTCCTTCCTCTCTGGGAAAACTCAGTCTTTGTTCTTAAGGTCTCCAACTGATTGGACAAGACCTACCTGCTTTATGGAGGGTAATCTGCTTTACTCAAAGTCTACTGATTTAAATCTTATTCGTATCTACAAGATACCTTCACAGCATCATCTAGGCTGGTGTTTGACCACCTGACCAGGCACCCTGGCCTAGCCAAGTTGACATATAACATTAACTATCACACCCCTCCGTGCATGACTTGGCTCCAGAGGACAGACTAGCCTGGGCCCTGTTTCAGGACACCCACTGACCCCTAACTGTCAGGCATCCTTTTCTGTGCTCCTTCATCCCAGCCTGGGGATGATGAAAAATTCTCCCATGGGGCAGGAAAAACTGGCTCTCACTTTATTCTATGTTCTTCCAAATCTGTTGTTTATGGTATAAAATGTATATCCCTGGATCCGTCAGGATTTTAGTTTCTGTGACTCAAATGGCTTTTCTTGTAAACCATGCTTTCTCCAGTGAATTGCAAAAGGCATTTTTGAACTCAAAAGCTGAGGGTTGATGCCCTGGTTCTGCTGTACCGTCCCAACAGGAAGGGATCACACAAGGAAAGATTCCATGATGTCCAGGCTGCCTCCTCACCCAGGGGAAGCAGCAGAGGGCACAAGAAGAGTCCCCAGGAGTGAGCATACCAAAGTCAGTCCATCACCACGTTAGCGGCTGCGTGTCTAAGACATAAGACTGATTGATGGTGCGTTATGTGCACCTGGACCAGAACCTCATCCGTGGCCACCTCTGCATCTTATTCATTTGTATCGACCACAGTTAGAAGTTGAATGGAATGGAAGGAAGCTTCCAGTTTTTCCTCACACCTGATGACTGAGGCAGGCTAGGAGATATAGCAAGTATAAATTTCCTTAAATGAGAACTGGAATCTCTTCCTCATCTCTGGCTGGCACTGTTCTCTATGGTAGCTGAATGCTTTCACAACCATGGAGACCAAGGGCTGAAGGAATCTGAACAACTCTCTTCATAAAGCCCTTGCCAATGGTTCGATTGTAAAGCCAAAACCCACATATTTTGTCACTCACATCAATTATTATAATGATGTTTTGAAAACTGAGACTTTTGAAGCACAGACACGGAATGGAGATTTATCTTCCTCACTTATAGTTAGTCCTCTGTGTCCTTGAATGAGTTTCTAATTTCTCTCGGAAAAAGCTGGCTTTGTGAGATACGGCATACTTTTTTTTTTTTTTAAGAGTAACCAACAAACTTTATTTTATTTTATTTTTTAACATCTCTATTGGAGTATAATTGCTTTACAATGTTGTGTTAGTTCCTGCTGTATCACAAAGTGAATCAGCTATATGTATACATATATCCCCATATTCCCTCCCTCTTGCGTCTCCCTCCCACCCTCCCTACCCCACCCCTCTAGAAAGGGGTGTGGGTGGTGGACGGTGCGGGGGAAGCTTTGGCATATCTTTTAATTGCTGATGAAGACCTACATAAATCTCAGGCTCTATTTCTTTGATCAAAGACGTGCCATCTTCTAGAAATAGCATAGATGAGGCTCTCTGTATTATTTGTTGAATGAAGGAATGCATGTTAATAATACAGATGCTCATATGAAATGTAAACTAGTCAGGGAGTCACGGGGTGGGGGTGGGGGTGGGGATGACACACATCCTCGTGACTTACATCACTAGGCATTGCTGGACCAGATATTACCATATCCATTTCCTGATTTCTAGGACCATTTAGTCAGTGAGTGAATTGTCAAAATCTCTAGGGTGAAGCAGAGAGGAAGTCCCTGGAAACTTCCAGAACTAAAGGGAAGCCTGGAGAATCTGACTCAGAGAAAAAACAGTGACCCAGGTAGACTCAGCAGCAGGGCTGGAGCCAAGGGCCCTCCAGTCTGGTCATTGTTGCTGGCAGCGTGGCCCCTCCTGGACACTGAATGCCAATGCTGACATGCCCTGGGGGCAGAGGCCACTCTGGATACCCGCTCTGTTCAGCAGTCGCTGTGAGCAACTTTCTCCACCATCCTGGCATCTTTGGGTCACCCTCCTGGATGCAGAGGTTGGGGAAGGAGCTTCTTGGTGGCTGAGTGGAGGTCACATGCCCACTCAGTAGCAGTCAGCATGGCACACCGGGCCTGGCCATCCACCAAGATGCACACAGTTCGGGGATTCCTCTCTAAAGGAACTGTGTTCAGAATCCCAGTAAGCAAAACCCCCAAATGATGTTCACTGCTGTGTTGCAACTGAGTCATGGACAAATGTAATTTGATAAGAATGAAATCAGCATTAATACCAAGGAAAGCAACATTATATTTATATGGAGCCACTTACCACTGAGGTGGGCTTGTAATGAACACTCGACAAACATTGTCTATTACTGTTATTTTATGATCATTGTGATTAACAATATGGAATTGTCCAGATTTAAAAACTAGTAGATAGCCCATGGGCTGGCCTTCTGTAAAATTGTGAAGTGGGGGAGCTAGCCTCAGGCACCCACCTCTGTGCATTCCCAGCCCTCCCACCTGCCTCCTCTGCACCTCCACTTTCTTTCCCACATTTCTTTCCCACTTTCTGTTCCTTTTCCACCATGCCACTGAGTCTTATTCTTGTCGGTGGTCAACTAAGATTTGTCAATGTAGTTAAGGCTGAGAAAGGCTTAAATGTCAGCTAGGCAGAGCTATTTGTATTGATTACCGTGAGCTTGTAAAGATGTTAAAGTTTGCAAGACCAAATGAATGAATCTTTAATGGTGACACACTGCTGCAGGAATAACTAGTATTCATTAAATAAGCACTTACATGTTGGCACTGAGCTAAATGCTTCGAATGCATTTTCTCCTAAGCACAAATGCATTTAATCCTCAGAACTCTTGGAGACAGTTACTGTTATTATTATCATCTTGATTTTCAGATGGGAAAATTGAGGCTCAACCCAGTTTTGACTGATCTGTAGCTCATCCTGAGGACTATAGATCAAACTACTTCATCCTCAGCCTAATTTCACATACCCCCAGGGCTGATTCTTGACCCCGCAGTACATTCAAGTAATAAAGAAAATAACTTGAGGCATATTGAGGAGTTCTGTATTAGTCAGGTTCTCCAGAGAATGGAAAGGAATTAAGTTATGTCATTATGGAGGTTGGGAAGTCCCAATATCTGTAGCTGACTTGCTTGAGACCCTGGAGAATCAATGGCATAGTTCAAGTCCATGTCTGTGTTTGAAGGCAGTAGACTAACATCCCAACTCCAGCAGTTAGGCAGAAAGAGAAGTTCCTTCCTACCCAGACTGTTTGTTCTATTCAGACCTTTAACTGATAGGACAAGACCCACCACTTTGGGGAGGGCAATCTGCAATACTCAATCTACCAATTCAAATGTTGATCTCATCCCAAAGCGCCCTACAGACATACACAGAATTATGTGGTTGGACTAAATGTGTGGGCACTCATGACCTAGTCAAGCTGACACATAAAATTCACCATCACAAATCCTAATTTTCTAAAGAATTTTGAGTTCCTTGAAGCCAAGGGCAAATTTTTCCTCTCTTTTGAAATTTTTTGTTATTTGTTAATATTCAACACCCAGCTAGTTGAGTTGAATAAACCTTCACCAGACTTAGCTCATGCAGTGGAACAATTCCAGTGGCTCTAGTGGGGAACTCTGAGTCTGGGGTGTAGGAGCCAGAAGAGTCTGGTTTCAAGTCTTATGTCTGCAACCAAGCAAGTGATTCCACATCCCCAGGCCTCATTGTGTCCTCTGTTGAATGGAGGCTCTGTTTCCCAGGAGTGCTGTGAAGTTTAGAGAGTAGGCAAGGGAAAGTTCTGGGCACACAGTAGGTCCACCATAAGGGGATGCTGTCACACTTATGAGAAGAGGAAACCAAAAGCGATTTTCCTGTCAATAATGAAAGATGGCAGCTTTTTACTTTCGCCAAAGTAGTTAAGGGAAAGGGGCCTCCCCAAGTCATGGTCTATCTACTGGCCATTTAAAGGTTTTTCTCAGTCTATTCTGGATGACTTCATTTAAAAGACACCCAGCATGCCTCCTTTTAAAAGATAAATCCCTGTAAATATGACCTTTGTGTTCTAAAGCAACTTTTATCTGTGCAAACAAAATATTGGAAATCCTGAGAAAGCCTTTTAAGTGGAGATATTTGCTGCAGACTGGCATAGCCAGGGTAGATGACCTTTTAACTGACAGTGTACCAAGCTCTCAAAAATCAAGTTGAAAGGCAATTTGCCAAAAAATGTTCCTTTAAAGAGTTGGAAGCTATGATTTCTTCCTTTCTAACAACAACATTGGGGTTTACTCTTTTTGCAAAATATTTGCTCACTCTTTTAAGATTCCCTCCTCTCCTCCCAAACATCCCTGGTGCTTTGAAGTAGACGTTAATTCTTGGTGGAGCAGGGCCGCTGCTGAGATAACTCAGAGGAACAGATTAGCCTCCAAGACTCACAAAGATCTACCAAGAGATCCAGAAGAAGTGGAAGGATAAATGTTGGGTCTGACGTTGCAGGTCACTAAAAATCCAGTTTGGAGTTAACGGTGCTATTGAGTTTTCCTGCTGAATTCCCCTGGCTGAGTCTGCATGGAAAGCAAAGGTCAATTGTGGCCTTCAGGGGGAATGATTGCCCCTTGGTTTTTCCAAAGCAAATAGAACAATCGTTTAGGAGGAGTGGGTCTAAAGGTATTTCATCACTTGAAATAGACTTTAACTTCCTTACTTTACTTTGTCAAGCCACCCCTTTTTGATTTGACATTCTTTTACTTTATAACTGTCCTTTAGGTTCTGGACTTCCCTGGGGACTTTGGCTATTCTGCAGCCTTGCCTGTGATCTTATTTCCAAGTATCTCTTATGTTGGGGGAATTTTCTATTCTTTCGGTCACCAGTATCTATGCAAAAATTCAGATTTGTTTTGTTATTTATTTATTTTCGGTATGTGGACCTCTCACTGTTGTGGCCTCTCCCGTTGCGGAGCAAAGGCTCCGGACGCATAGGCTCAGCGGCCATGGCTCACAGGCCCAGCCACTCTGCGGCATGTGGGATCTTCCCGGACCGGGGCACGAACTCGTGTCCCCTGCATCAGCAGGTGGACTCTCAACCACTGCGCCACCAGGGAAGCCCTGTTTTGTTATTTAGTGTGTGTTAAACCAATAGAATGTTTGGCTGTGTGGGTTTCTAGAATGTTCCATTTACTGATGAATTTGTTACCTATTGCCTCTTTCTGGGAGTCCTGATTTGTCTCAAATACACCAAGGCCGTGAGTACAGATGGCCTGAGATTTGGCCAGCATCCTATATCGGTCCAAAGGCATGAACTCGGAATGTTTGCCATTCTGGGCCGCCTGTAGCCTAGGGCCTCTCCTTTAATAAACCCCAGATACACGTATTACCTCTCTCAGGAGAGGGTCAGCTTCTTTTCAGCCCTGTATCTCCCCACCCTTGGGGTGACCCACTGAGTCAGGGTACACAACTGCTCTTGGTGTCCCTGTCCTTCTACCCATGGTGCTCCTGACCCAGGAGGCCATTCCTCAGGGTCCTGCCGCCACGAGAAAGCAAGTACAGTTAACTTTAAATGGCAGGAAATTGCTGCATCCCCACGTATTTTTGTCTCAAGCTAGCTGAAAGCCATGAAATGCTGATTTTATTTTTATTTTTTATTGCCAGAAGCACATAACTGCCTCTTTAAATTATTTCAGCTAACTTCCGCTGATGGTCTGTGGCTAAACAGAAGTGCCAGTTGAACTGAATTTGTGGGGTGATTTCACATAAAAGAGGCATGGCGTAAGCAGGAGATCTGTACTCCAGAGTGTCTAATTAGGAAAACCTAACAACAGCCTTGGTAAATATCTCCCAGGGAGCTTGCATCTGGGCTCAATGCATCAACTTCATATTAAAGATTAATAGGATTTGTGAGTCGTTAAATACTGTGTAAGAATCATAAAGGCACGTTCAGCTCTTAGGGAAAACAGAAGACACAGTTATGGGTTTAAAAGTCATTTGTTGTGGGCTTCCCTGGTGGCTCAGTGGTTGAGAGTCCGCCTGCCGATGCAGGGGACACGGGTTCGTGCCCCGGTCCGGGAAGATCCCACATGCCACGGAGCGGCTGGGCCCGTGAGCCATGGCCGCTGGGCCTGCGCGTCGTCCAGAGCCTGTGCTCCGCAACGGGAGAGGCCACAACAGTGAGAGGTCCGCGTACAGCAAAAAAAAAAAAAAAAAAAAAAAGAATAAAAGTCATTCGTTGTGTGTGTGTGTGACACAAAAATATTCATAGGGGAACTTTGCTTCACATGCCTCCTGCCTTGGCCCCCACCCGGAATTCTGCAGCTTCTCTTCAGGTACCTACGTGGGATTTCATGACTATAGGTTCTTGTTATTTTGCTAGATGTTATGTTTGGAAGACTAATATCCACTAAGTTTTTTAATATGTTAAGCAAACACATTTTAATATAGAGCTTCTGAAAACTGGGACACTCTCCAGACCCACAAGAGTCATGTCAAATAATGGCATGTGGGCTTCCTGGAGAGTTGACGGAAAGATGGTTTCCGGTGAACGGAAAGGTGTCTTCTCCTCACCCCATCCTTTAGTTTCCTAGGGTGGTCGTAACAAATGATCACAAACTGGATGGCTGACAACTACAGAAATGTATTCTCTCAGTTCTTGAGAAGAAGTCCAAAATCAAGGTGCCAGCAGAGGCATGCTCCCTCTGAGGGCTCTGGGGGAGGATCCTTCCTACCTCCTCTAGCCTCTGGGGGCTCCAGGTGTTCCTGGGCTTGTGGCTGCATCCCTCCAACCTCTGCCTCTATGCCCACACAACCTTCCCTTCTGTCTGTATAATCTCCCTCTGCTTCTCTCTTTTAAGGGCACTTATCATTGGATTTAGGGTCACCTGGATGATCTAGGATGACCTTAGTTTGAGATTCTTACTTAAAACCTACAAAGACCTTTTTTCCAAATAAGGTCATATTCATAGTTCTAAGTGGACATATCTTGTGGGGAGAGACACACAGTGCACAGTAGAGAAAAAGGCCACGACATTGTTCTAACTCAATTTCCTGGAGATATTTGCTAGAAAGTCAAAGCCTGCAGCAGCGGAAACAGGATTCCACTTGCTTTCTTCCTCCCAAGATATTGTTTGGAAATTCCCTGCCTGATTCCTGGAGGGTGACCCTTTGCAGAGTTCTGGGATTTTTAGTATTTGCACATAAACATTGGGACTTGGGAGTAAAGCCTTGAATTAGGTGGTACTACTCAGACAGTTGCTCACTTAACAAAAGGGTTTGGATGAGTAAAAATCCCAAAGAATTAGTCTCCAATAATGGCATTTTAGCTCCCTGGAGAATGAATGAGGGAGATCTTTGAGGTCAGAGATGAATTTTCCTTGCATCTCAAACCACAGCATGTGGACTTGCTACTGCTGTTGATTCTGGTGGGAGAGGAGGGGCTGGCAGAGCAGCCCACACTCCCCCATTAAGAGAGTCATGGTCAAAAGGGATGTGTGAGAAGATGGGGAGGGGGTGAGGACAGGAAGAGCAAGGGGAGGTTGGGAGAAGAAGCAGAGGGAAAAGTGTAGGAACCACAATAGTTCAGAACACAGGGAATGAGCCCAACCAAGGGGAGAAATGGGAGCATAGCAACAAATGGAGGCTTTGGGACAGAACATTGTGAGGTTGCAAACCCTCTCTTAGGATGTACTACATTCCAGATGTCACTGAATATGACTGGCCCAAACAGAAACCATAACAGTCTGCTATGGGTCTATAATTCTGGTCTTGGGAATCCTCACTTAGAGTGGACTTGGCTCAGAGCTGATCCAACGTAAAGCCATAAAGATCCATCCTGAACTGAAATCAGGGTGTATATTTATTTGTTTTCTTGCTTCCATGTTCCTCATGAGAATGAAAACTCCATGGGGATGGGAGCCTTGTCTGTCATGTTCACTGTTGGGGATGGATACCCAGTTCCTATCCTCAGTGTCTGACAGGTAACACATGCTAAACAAATATGTAATAAATGAAGAAATGAGTAGTGACCATCAGGCTTTGTCTGTCTATATTTTGCTCAGATTTGAACCTTTGATCTTTCTTTGACTTTTACTACCTAGCCTACCTGGGGTTTGAATTGCCTTCTGTTCACCCCATTAGTGAAAGATGAACTCTACCCCTAGGGTTATGGAAAAGTGTAGCAGGCAGATGGAATTCTCCCCCAAAATCACTTTCCTCTCACATTATCCATGGATCTCACATGTTGGATGTTTACTCACAAGGGTACCATCTTCCCCTAGTGAGAAACAACCAAATAATAATACAATAATACCATTATTATTCTCATATTTTAAGGACAGTATAATATATTTGCCAAGAATAGAGAGTCATTTTTGGAGTGAGACTGAGGAAGTCCAAACACCCGTTGAGCCATTTTCTGGCTGTGCTTGACCCGGAAGAAGTCTCTTGTTTTCTCTTAGCCTCAGATGAAGATCTGAGCATGGAGAATAACATCTTTTATGCAGATTAAGTGTAAGGCAATACCTTGTATAAACTCCTAGCACAGCACCTGGGGCGTACAAGGCAGTCCACAATCGTGATTATCATGGTTGCAATTTGTGTGGCTAGTTCCTCTGAGACAGATTTCTTAGCATAAAACATCTATGGCTATTCTTGAGAAAATCCCAGTTTGTTGGCATGCATTTTAGAAGATAAGAAAGGTCACTGGGGGTGGGGACACAGGTGTCATGGCCGTATTCTAAATTGTAATGGAGTGCTCCTTTGACAAAGTTCTAAGCACAGTCCCCTCCTTTATAATCATGCATACCTTCATGCTTGCTGGAGGGTAAAGACTGAAGTCCCATACATTTTATTAATTCACATATTGGTCATAAAGGATGGCACACATCCACTTCCTGAGTCCCAGGGGAGGACTGCATTGTGGTTAACCCATGCTTCTTGTCTGGCTGCCTCAGAGACACTTTTTTCTTCTTCTTCCCCACCACTCCTAGGCAGTCTCCTCCTAGAACATGGTAACCAGGTCACATTAGTCAGAGGGAAGATGAAAGGAAATCTGTGGTTATCGCTTTACAGCCCACTTGGGAAATCTGTGCCCTTTTTCCAGGGGTTCAATCTTTTTACATTCTGAACCGTTTGTCAGGGATTGAATTTCCTTCAAGTCTATTGCAACACGAAGCTTCTGTTGGCAGAAGTAATTTCTTGGAGCTATAAACATTTTGGCAGGGTTGGAGAAACACTGGTAGTCCCAGCCCATTTCCAAGTGACCATGCCACTAAACCGCAGGAAACAACAAATTTGGTCCAGGCTCCACTGACTGCTAACATGAAGTTGGAATTTATGATACAGTTCAGAGTCTCATGATCCTGGGAAAAGAGGAAGAAATAGAGATTAAATTCCCAGCTTTATGGCATATACAGCAAATGGATACAATCCTGTCTCTTATTGTGAATTCAAAAGACTGATTTTGAAGATCTAGAAGTTTCTGTTGTTGATGCTACGTAAAAGAGGCTGGTACCCAACTAATCAAGAGCTCTGTTTGTAGACCAGATGGAGTTTTAATGGCCTGCAATGCCATTTGAATATTCATGCTAATAGGTATTTTCCATTAGGAAATAAGTACATGGTAACTAAGAATTAATTCCAGTGTCTGATCGTTGTTATAGGCAACTAATTTATGCTGATTCTTGACTAGAAGAAGCAAATTGCTACATCCATTAAAGGAATTAAAGAAAGCTGTCTTTTCTCCTTTACTTGCATCAGCTGCCCACATCTGCTGAGCCTCCAAAGGTCTTCTAAATGTGTTTACCGGTTTTATTCCAACCATTAAGTGCTCTATTTACCATTTACTGTTATTCAGTAAATGGAACCCAGTAAAGGAACCCAATATGAAAAGAACCCAATATGAAAAACTTAGAGTCCAATTTACAGCACAGTAACTAGGTGCTTCAAATAAGAGTGACACCTTGCAGATGGCACAGGAAATCTTGAAGGTCAGCACTGTGTAGATCAGAACTATTGTCACTGAGCCCAATTAGGTATGTAGATTTCAAAACATATAGAACTGATTGGGTGGGAGGATAGCTGTCTGTTTTGCAGAATCGGACAAAGTGGAAGTAAAGGACTCTTGAGAAAAAAAAAGCCATGACCTGTTAATGTTCCTGTCTTCAATCAGGACCATAACAATCAGGTCTTGCCCTACCTCAAAATCAACATGTTAGATATCAGTTTCTGTTTACAGAGCTTGTCTGAAAAAAGTGATTTTTTTCTTTCTTTTTTTTTTTTTTAAATCATAGCCATTCCTTAAGGGTAACGCTGCTTTCTGTTTTTCTTTTTAATGGAGAGTTACAGTCTTAAATGAGATTACCTGGACTGAGAGTCAGGCTACGTGAATCTTAAGTCTGGTTCTGCTGCTAACTAGTTTTGAAGCAGGGGAGAAGGGGTCAGGGCACCACCTTTTAAGAATGACATAGTTGTTGAAGACAGGACACAAACTGGTTAGAACTGACTAGGCCCAAGATGGCAGGAGATTGGACCTCCACTAGACCTTGGGCCTCATTATACATTCATTGTAATACATCAGCACATGCTAAATGGCACGCCCACAGGCGCCATGACAGTTCTGAGGCTGACCATAAAAGGCCAAAAGATGGGCGGTGACCCAAATCCTGGAAATCCCTGCCCCTTCTCCAAAATTGTTGGAATAATCCTCCCACTCATTAGCCTAAGAAATTACCCAGCCCATAAAAACTAACCACCCCATATTGCGGCGTCTCTTGCTTTCTAAGAGGGCCCACACTGTGTCTATGGAATGTGTATCTCTCTCAATAAATCCACTTTTTACCTATCATTTTGCCTCTCGCTGAATTCCTCCTGCACTAAGACATAAAGAACTTGAACTTCAGCAGGTCCTGAGGGCAGAGCAGTTCTCCTCGGTTCCCTTACCCAGCTGCTCTCCCCCTGGGCACCCCTTTCCAATAAAGTCTTTTGCTTTGTTAGCACATGTGTCTCCTCAGGCAATTCACTTCCAAGTGTTAGACAAGAGCCCACTCTAGGGCCCTGGAAGGGGCCCCACTTCCTGCAACATTACTGGTTTATTATAAAGAATACTATTCAGAAACAGCCTAATGGAAGAGAGGCAAGGAACAAGGTATGCAGGTAGATGCGTGGAGCTTCCATGCCCTCTCTGGACACTTTACCTCCTCAGCATCTTGATGTGTTCCTCAACCCAGAAGTTCTCTGAACCCCATTGTATACTGCTTTATATGGAGGTTTTGTTACATAGTCATGATTGATTAAATTATTGGCCACTGGTGATTGAACTCAGCTTCCAGACCTAGTAATATAGGCTGCTTGGATTTTGTGCCACAAAGAAAAGCATTTCATGGGGGACATCAAGCATTTGATGAGGCATAGAACTTAAGCATCATTCTTTCACTTAATTACTAGATTAAAAAATTGTCTTTGTGTGGGGGACTATGTTGCATGTGGGGGATGAAAGTGTGATTAAGATAGGGTTCCTGTTCTCAAGGTGGCGGGAGGACATGCATTCCTCACCCTTGTTTAAAGTGTCAAGACACAAAGGTACAGGCTGTACTGTGGGCGTTTATCCTAAACTTTAGATTGAGATTCAGGGCCTAAATCATTCTGTACTCACTGACCAGTGTCTTTGATTTTCAACACCGCATCCCCTCCTGTGCCATTGGTGATGCAACAGACCTGCAGAGAGTGATCAGCAGTGGTCTGTAGATTTTCTGCAGGTTTTAACAAGGTGCTTACCAGAATGGGTCAAGGGAAGATGCCTAATTAACAGTGTACTTAACTTCCATCACCAAATGATCCTGAACAAGTTTGTTGAATAAGACACTAAAGAAGAAGCAAGAGGGGGACAGAATGGTTTTGGAAACTCCCTAAATTCGCTTAAGATCACATGGAGCAACGAGAAGAACAAAACTAAAAACTCATGGGCACCAACGTGAAATTTGGGGCTCAGCAGCCATGGCTCACAGGCCCAGCCGCTCTGCGGCATGTGGGATCTGTGTCCCCTGCATCGGCAGGTGGACTCTCAACCACTGTGCCACCAGGGAAGCCCTCTTTTGATTTTTGGGTACCCTGCCTCCCCATGGTCTCTCATAGCCTCTCCTCCAATCGACCGCCAAATACCATGTCTGAGTTAGGCTTACCCCACCTCAGACAAGATTATCATCACACTGGCCTCCCGCCCCACCCCCTCCCATCCTTCCACCACCGGCTGCCATTTTGTCTCTCAGGAGCATGGATCCAATTGATTGGATCACATTCCTCTGCTCAGACACTTCTGTGGCCCCTAAGATACAATCCCACCTTTTAGAAGAAGCCCTGTTACTGAATGATCAAGGTCACTCTGACCTTTCCAGCCAAAGCTCTGACTGGCTTCTACACGCACACACACACACACACACACACCCCACATACTACCTACAGACACACACACACCACACACACACAACACCCAGACACACACACTGCACTTTTCCCCTCTGAGCCTTGTCCACCCTGGTTCCTCATCTGAGTTGCCCATCTAGTTCCTCTTTCTGGAATCTCTGTTGACTCAATCCCGTTCCCCCCCAGAGGAAGCCTCCTGAATCACCCCACTCAGAACGCTCTCTTCCCATCTGTCCCCAGAGCCTCACAGCTGGTGCCTGGTCTCTCACATTGTAATTAGGGGTGGAAAACTCGGTGTCCTCCAATACACAAATCAGGTCCCACCCAGCTTTTCCTCCAGTGCCTGTGATGGCGGAGGAACTGGTCCCTGAGATCTCCGAGGCTGTCTCCCCTGAACCCTCAGGTGTCTGACCCGGGATGTTTGCTGGCATCTCTGCTTGGAATGTGATCACTTTTTCAGCTGCCACATCTTTCTAGGGGTGACCACATGGTTGGGTGTGTGGGTGGGGGTGGGAAAGAAATACTCAGTGTTGTTTGCACCCACGGAAAGTCGGGGAACTCCTATCTGAGAGCTGAAACTCTCCAAGTCTCTGAACCTTGGACCCTGGAACCCACTGAGGGAGGAAAAGATTGCCTAGGAGGGAGAAGAAGGAGCAGAAAGGGGTGCAGAGGGGCTGGGCACCCTGTGGACAGACCACGCCCCTGTGGAATGTGGCGGCCCATCTTCCTTACTCCCAAGTTCAGGCAGTGACTGGCTCAGTGCATCCCTTGAACTCTAGTCACTGCAGCACTGCAGTTTGCTTTCTAGAGGCGTTTTCTATGGGTGGGCAGAGGGGGAGGGGGAGACTCCTTGATCTCAGAGAGCCCTGGGGAGGGGATTGTGCTCACACTGCCCTGTGTTGACCTGTCACTGGGTGTGTGCTGCCCCAGGGAGGGGTGAGATTGCTGGGGGAGAGGGCACACATCAGCTGGACGCCTCTGAGACCATTCAGCCACCAATACTCCCAGCAGCTGGGGGCTCTGGAAAACCCACTGGGGCACCTACCATACCTTTACAGTTGAAACTCCAAATATATGAATCTTGTAGAACTGGTAAGGAAAGTAGAGATTTGCTAGTCCAAAAACCTCACGTTACAAGCCAGAAAAATGAGGTCCAAAGTCCGCTAAATGTCTATTCCAGCTAGGGGTGACACAGCCCCTCAGTGGCCATGCCAGGATGAGAATGAAACTCCCCTGCTTTCTGGTCCATTTCCACATGTACAATAAACACCCACTGCCCCCCACCACAGAGTGGACTCTTGTGTTGCTTCTGGTGGATGTAGGGTCTTCCCGTGTTGACAAACTGAGACAGGCTGAGACCTGGGACCTGGGGCCCTTTGCTGCAGTGCTTGCACATGGACAAATGTCTCCCTGAGCAACAGTTACAAAGAAACTATAAGGGACTAAAAATACCTGTGTGCATGCACAGTTGGGGCAAATTATGAACAACAAGATACAAAAAGACCAGAAACCCAACTGCCACTTCTGAGGTGTTGCGAAAAAAAGCAGGGTCCTGTGCATGATCCCTGCACACACACTACCAAAGGGGTGGGCAGGCCACCTAAGCGACCCCTCCAGCCCGACTCACTGATCCGCCCCTACCCCTACCCCATTTAAGGGACCAGCTTGCTCCCCCTTCAGGGAGTGAGCAAAGGAAATCTTACTTGTTTTCACTTCCTTGTGCTACGGCAGGAGTCCCAATAAAGCCTTGCCTGAATTTCTTATCTGGCCTCTTATCAATTTCTATTGATTAAAAAGTCTGAGAACCTGGGTTGATAACAAAACCGTGGGTGGCCTACTTGTAAGTTCATTGCTAAGTCTCTGCAGAGGAAATCACAGGATGACTACAGAGCATCCCTCCATGGAAGTATCAAGACAGGCTGGAAATGTCTGCAGGATAAGCAGAAGGCATTAGAATTTTGAACTGAGCTCCAAATTTCTCCGACGGTGATGCCTAATGTGAACTCCTGGAGGACAAGACGCCTGAACCAGTCATGGTACACGTCCCCCTCCCCCCAGCACCTAGCACAGAGCTGGCACACCAAAGGCTTTCTGAGCTGATAAGCATTTCATAACTGATAACTTGCTCATCCAAGCTGCTAACACAGGCTTTCCTTCTTCAAAAGTTCCCTCAGGGGGCTTCCCTGGTGGTGCAGTGGTTGAGAGTCCGCCTGCCGATGCAGGGGACACGGGTTCGTGTCCCGGTCCGGGAAGATCTCACATGCCACGGAGCGGCTGGTCCTGTGAGCCATGGCCGCTGGGCCTACGTGTCCGGAGCCTGTGCTCTGTAGCGGGAGAGGCCACAGCAGTGGGAGGCTCGTGTACCACAGGGAAAAAAAAAAAAAAAATTTCCCTCAGAAATTAGCATCATCTTC
>RJWK010024888.1:0-28061 GCA_004363435.1 Platanista minor | reverse complement strand
TTTTTTTTTTTTTTTTTTTTCCCTTTTCTTCTGAGCCATGTGGCTGACAGGGTGTTTGTGCTCTGGCCGGGTGTCAGGCTTGTGCTCTGAGGTGGGAGAGCCAAGTTCAGGACACTGGTCCACCAGTGATCTCCTGGCTCCATGTAATATCAAACAGTGAAAGCTCACCCAGAGATTTCCATCTCAATGCTAAGACCCAGCTCCACTCAATGACCAGCAAGTTACAGTGCTGACCACCCTATGCCAAAAAACTAGCAAAACAGGAACACAACCCCATTAATTAGCAGAGAGGCTGCCTAAAATCATAATAAGGTCACAGACACCCTAAAACACATCACTTGATTAGGTCCTTCACACCAGAAAGTCAAGATCCAGCCTTATCCACCAGAAAACAGGCAGCAGTCCCCTCCACCAGGAAGCCTACTGAACAAACCTTAGCTATTGGGGGCAGACACCAAAAACAATGGGAACTACAATCCTGCAGCCTGCAAAAAGGAGATCCTATAAACAGTAAGTTAAGCAAAATGAAAAGACAGAGAAACATAAGAAGATAAAAAAGCAATGTAAAAATCCACCAGGCAAAACAATTGAAGAGGAAATAGGCAGTCTACCGGAAAAAGAGTTCAGAGTTATGATAGTAAACATGATCGAAAATCTAGGAAATACAATGGACAAAATAAAAGAAACGTTTAACAAGGACCTAGAAGAACAAAAGAGCAAACAAACAATCATGAACAATAAAATATATAAAATTTAAAATTCTCTAGAAGGAATCAATAGCAAAATAACTGAGGCAGAAGAACGGCTAAGTTACCTGGAAGATAAAACAGTGGAAGTAACTACCGCAGAGCAGAATAAATGAAAAAGAATGAGAAGAATTGAGGACAGTCTCTGAGACCTCTGGGACCACATTAAATTCACCAACATTCAAATTTTAGGGATCCAAGGAGAAGAAGAGAAAAAAAAGAGACTAATATATGAAGAGATTATAGTTGAAAACTTCCCTAAACAGGAAAACAAAATAGTCAATCAAGTCCAGGAAGCACACAGAGTCCTATACAGGATAAATCCAAGGAAAAACATGACAAGACACATATTAAAAAAACTATCAAAAATTAAATACAAAGAAGAAATATTAAAAACAGCCAGGGAAAAACAAAAAATAACATACAAGGAAATCCCCATAAGGTTAAAAGTTGATCTTTCAGCAGAAACTCTGCAATCCAGAAGGGATTGGAAGGACATATTTAAAGTGATGAAAGGGAAAAACATTCAACCAAGATTACTGTACCCAACAAGGATCTCATTCAGATCCAAATGAGAAATTTAAACCATTACAGAAAAACAAAAGCTAACTGAATTCAGCACCACCAAATCAGCTTTATAACAAATGTTAAAGGAACTTCTCTAGGCTGGAAACATAAGAGAAGGAAAAGACCTACAATAACAAACCCAAAACAATTCAGAAAATAGTAACAGGAACATACACATAGATAACTACTTAAACGTAAATGGATTAAATGCTCCAAACAAAAGACATAGACAGGCTGAATGGATACAAAAATGAGACCCACATATATGCTGTCTACAACAGATCCACTTAAGACCTAGGGACACATACAGAAAAAGTGAGGGGATGGAAAAAATATACCATGCCAGTGGAAATCAAAATACTGCCAGAGTAGCAGTTCCCATATCAGACAAAACAGACTTTAAAATAAAGACAATTTCAAGAGACAAAGAAGGACACTACATAATGATCAGTGATCAATACAAGAAGAATATATTACAATTGTAAATATTTATGCACCCAACATAGGAGCACCTCAATACATAAGGCAAATACTAACAGGCATAAAAGGAGAAATTGACAATAACACAATCATAGTAAAAGACTTTAACACCGCAATTTCACCAATGGACAGATCATCCAAAATGAAAATAAATAAGGAAACAAAAGCTTTAAATGACACTTTAAACGAGATGGACTTAATCATAATTGATATTTATAGGACATTCCATTCCCAAAAAACAAAACACATTTTCTTCTCTACTGCTCATGGAACACTTTCCAGGAGAGACCATATCTTGGGTCACAAAGTAAACCTTGGTAAATTTAATAAAATTGAAATCTTCTCAAATATATTTTCTGACAACAAAACTATGACCCTAGATATGAATTACAGGAAAAAAAAACTATAAAAAATACAAACACTTGGAGGCTAAGAAATACACTACTAAATACCCAAGACATCACTGAAGAAATCAAAGAGGAAATTAAAAAATACTTAGAATCAAAAGACAGGGAAAACACAACGATGCAAAACCTTTGGGATGCAGCAAAAACAGTTTGAAGAGGGAAGTTTACAGCAATATAATCCTACCTCAGGAAACAAGAAACATCTAAAATACGCAACCTAACCTTACACCCAAAGGAATTAGAGAAACTAGAACAAAGAAAACCCTAAAGTTAGCAGAAGGAAAAAAATCATAAAGATCAGATCAGAAATAAACAAAAAAGAATTGAAGGAAACAATAGCAAAGATCAATAAAAGTAAAAGCTGGTTCTTTGAGAAGATAAACAAAATTGATAAACCATTAGCCAGACTCATCAAGAAAAAAGGGAGAAGACTCAAATCAATAGAATTAGAAATAACAAAGGAGAGGTAACAACTGACATAGCAGAAATACAAAAGATCATGGGAGATTACTACAAGAAACTCTATGCCAATAAAATGGACAACCTGGAAGAAATGGATGCATTCTTAGAAAGGCACAACCTGCCAAGACTGAATCAGGAAGAAATAGAAAATATGAACAGACCAATCACAAGCACTGAAATTGAAACTGTGATTAAAAATCTTCCAACAAACAAAAGCCCAGGAACAGATGGCTTCACAGGCGAATTCTATCAAACATTTAGAGAAGAGTTAACACCTATCCTTCTCAAACTCTTCCAAAATATAGCAGAGGGAGGAACACTCCCAAATTCATTCTACGGGGGTATCATCACCCTGATAGCAAAACCAGACAAGGATGTCACAAAGAAAGAAAACTACAGGCCAATATCACTGATGAACATAGATGCAAAAATCTGCAACAAAATACTAGCAAACAGACTCCAACAACACATTAAAAGGATCATAAAACATGATCAAGTGGGGTTTATTCCAGGAATGCAAGGATTCTTCAATATATGCAAATCAATCAACGTGATACACCATATTAACAAATTGAAGGAAAAAACCATATGATCATCTCAATAGATGCAGAGAAACTTTTGACAAAATTCAACACCCACTTATGATAAAAACCCTGTGGAAAGTAGGCATAGAGGGAACATTCCTCAACATAATAAAGGCCATATATGACAAATACACAGCCAACATCGTCCTCAATGGTGAAAAACTGAAAGCATTTCCACTAAGATCAGGAACAAGACAAGGTTGTCCACTCTCACCACTATTATTCAAAATAATTTTGGCAGTTTTATCCACCGCAATCAGAGAAGAAAAGTAAATAAAAGGAATCCAAATTGGAAAAGAAGAAGTAAAGCTGTCACTGTTTGCAAATTACATTATACTATACCTAGAGAATCCTAAAGATGCTACCAGAAACCTACTAGAGCTGATCAACAATTTTAGTAAAGTAGTAGGATACAAAATTATTGCACAGAAATCTCTGGCATTCCTATACACTAATGATGAAAAATCTGAAAGAGAAATTAAGGAAACACTCTTATTTACCATTGCAACAAGAAGAATAAAGTATTTAGGAATAAAGCTACCTAAGGAGACAAAAGACCTGCATGCAGAAAACTATAACACTTATCAAGGAAATTAAAGATGATACAAACAGATGGATAGGTATACCATGTTCTTGGATAGGAAGAATCAACACTGTGAAAATGACTATACTATCTAAAGTAGTCTACAGATTCAATGCAATCCCTATCAAACTACCACTGGCATTTTTCACAGACTAGAACAAAAAATTTTACAATTTGTATGCAAACAGAAAACTCCGAATAACCAAAACAATCTTAAGAAAGAAAAACGGAGCTGAAGGAATCAGGCTCCTGGACTTCAGACTATATTACAAAGCTACAGTAATCAAGACAGTATGTTACTGGCACAAAAACAGAAATATAGACAAATGGAGCAGGATAGAAAGCACAGAGATAAAGCCATGCACATACAGTCACCTTATTTTTGATAAAGGAGGCAAGAATATACAATGGAGAAAAGACAGCCTCTTCAATAAGTGGTGCTGGGAAAACTGGCCAGCTACATTTCAAAGAATGAAATTAGAACACTCCCTAACATCATACACAAAAATAAACTCAAAATGGATTAAAGACCTATTAAGACCAGACACTATAAAACTCTTAGAGGAAAACATAAGCAGAACACTCTATGATATAAATCACAGCAAGATCCTTTTTGACCCACCTCCTAGAGAAGTGGAAATAAAAACAAAAATAAACAAATGGGACCTAATGAAACTTAAAAGCTTTTGCACAGCAAAGGAAACCATAAACAAGATGAAAAGACAACCCTTAGAATGGGAGAAAATATTTGCAAGTGAAGCAACTGGCAAAGGATTAATCTCCAAAATTTACAAGCAGCTCATGTAGCCCAATATCAAAAAACAAACAACCCAACCTAAAAATAGGCAGAAGACCTAAATAGACATTTCTCCAAAGAAGATATACAGATTGCCAACAAACATATGAAAGGATGCTCAACATCCCTAATCATTAGACAAATGCAAATCAAAACTACAATGAGGTATCACCTCACACCAGTCAGAATTGCCATCATCAAAAAGTCTACAAAGAATAAATGCTGGAGAGGGTGTGGAGAAAAGGGAACCCTGTTGCACTGTTGGTGCGAATGTGAAATGACTCAGCCACTATGAAGAACAATATGGAGGTTCCTTAAAAAACTAAAAATAGAACTACCAGATGACCCATCAATCCCACTACTGGGTATATACCCTGAGAAAACCATTATTCAAATAGAGTCATGTACCACAATATTCATTGCAACTTTATGTACAATAACCAGGACATGGGAGCAACCTAAGTGTCCATCGACAGATGAATGGATAAAGAAGATGTGGCACATATATACAGCAGAATATTATTCAGCCATAAAAGAAATGAAATTTTTTTTTTTTTTTGTAGTGCAGTGGATGGACTTAGAGTCTATCATACAGAATGAAGTAAGTCAGAAAGATAAAAACACATACTGTATCCTAATGCATATATATGGAACAACAACAAAAAAAGTTCTGATGAACCTTGGGGCAGGACAGCAATAAAGACACAGACGTAGAGAATGCATTTGAGGACATGGGGAGGGGAAGTGTAAGCTGGGACCAATGAGAGAGTGGTATGGACATATATACACTACCAAATATAAGATAGATAGCTAGTGGGAAGCAGTCACATAGTCACATAGGGCGATTAACCTGGTGCTTTTTGACCACCTAGAGGGGTGGGATACAGAAGATTGGAGGGAGACACAAGAGAGAGGAGATATGGTGATATATATCTTTATGTATAACTGATTCACTTTGTTATAAAGCAGAAACTAACACCATTGTAAAGCAATTATGCTTCAATAAAGATGTTTAAAAAAAAAAAGTAGTTGAGGACAATTATTTGTAATCTAGAGCTCATCATGGTTTGAGTCATTTAGCAAAAATATCTTTTCAGAAAGTCAAAGATTAAAGGTATGTAAAACAAAATGAGACCTATTATCAGTCCGAATCTAGGGTGTAGACATCTTAAAATAACAGATAACTAACCAAATTTTAAATACGTAATGTTAAAGGAAGAGTTTAAACCAATCACAAAGAGGCAGGCCTATGTAAGTAAATGCCACAAATTGAAGTTTAAGAATCAGTGAAGTTCAAGAATAAAGCTGCTATCAAGGGGAAATACAGTATGCTACAAAGAAATATTCTGAATTAAGCAGTTCTGAAATAGAGACATACATGTTTAAAGATGTCAATGTCAGGAAAGATGTGGGCTCCTTAAATTCCAATTTGCCTGTTTATATTGGTAAACTCAGTCATGTTTGTGGTTTCAATTATTGTTTATAATTATTGATTTAATTTTTTGATAGAAAAAAATTCAGATAGTCTATTTTTTCTTGTGTGACTTTTAACAAATTGTGTCTTCAAGGAATTAGTCCATATCATCTAGGTTATAAAATGTGTGTTCTCTTTCTTTCTTATCTTCTCCTTCAGTTATTCTTACAAGGCCTCTTGGTTTCTAAATCCATCTGCTATTATAAATTGTTATCTTTATATAGACTTTAAGTCAACTCTAAATTCTTCTTACTATGCAATAATGTGTGTGAAAAAATAAAAATATTTTTATATTTAATTATACTTACTTATAATTTATAAATATGTATGAGTATACATACATATATTGATTGGTAGATTATTTATACTGAGGAAAAAAAGTGTGTGAAAAGAGGAGTTGCCTCTTCTCTGCCCAACAAGGTGATCATTGCTGTGGAGAAATGAATATAAGGGGGTATAATAAATTTGAAGTGGAGACCACAAGAATAAACACAAAAACACTTCATAAGATGATATTCAAAATGAAGCTAGCCAATATGTTTTGAGGAAATGTGGCTTGAGTCAGGCATGAAGAAACTCATAGTTGAGTAAAAATTAGAATTCTTAGATTAAAATACAAATGTGGAGATGAGGGTGGTCAAGATGGCAGAGGAGAAAGACCCTGATCTCACCTACACCCATGAGCACAGCAAAACTTGAACTACTTATAGTAAGTTACACTCACTAAGAATGATGTGAAGAGTGGTGGAATAGCTTTCCTATAATGAAGAACCACATGGAGCCTGGTCAGATGGGAGGAGAAGTAATCTCATTGGGACCCACACCCCTAGAAGGGGAGGGAGATATCACAGGCTCAGGGGTCCTCCTAAAGGAGAGAGGAATTTGAGCCCCATATTAGACACTCCAGCCCTTGGATTTAACACTGGGAAGATGAGCCCTCTTAGTTGATTTGAAAATCAGTTGAGCTATTGGAGGTTGTGAAAAACTGAGACTTTGTTCTTGAACAGCATAAGCCCAGAATTGCTTGCTCCCTGTCCCAGTACAGAGGCAGCAGATTGAAAATTGCCTGTTGTTCTGACAGGCCTGCCAGAATGACTCCAGTGCCCCCCTTCCCACACCTGACTCCTACTCCAGCCCTTCCTGCTCCAACTCTGCTCCTTGCTAAGATGGAGACCACCATTGCCAACACATGCCTATGCACAGGGTGAGGAGCAGAGCCAGCTTGGGTCCAGTCCTGCCTCTAGCCATGGCAGAGTCCACCATCACTATTTCATGTAAACATGCACATGTTTCTGGAGAAAACAAACAAACAAAACAAATAGATTAGAAGTGCAACTCAAATGCCTGGGGCTCCAACCCCACCTTTAACCAAGGTGCATGCAGAACACTGGAGAAAAAGTAGCCAGTTCAGAAGTTCAGCCCCAAGCCCCTGGACTCTTGAAATGCCCTGAACCAATCTGCTGTCACTCCAGAGAGAAGCCTAACACCTTCAGGACTCCTGCTCTAGCCAGGAGTCCTGAAGGTGATAGACATTGAGCCTAAGAGAGACCCTGGCTGGTACCTGGCTCCTGCTCTAGCTCCTCCCACTATATCCCTAACTCCCACGTAGTCAAAGGCTGCCAGTGCAAACCAAGAAAACATGCAACTAATGCTACTTCAGATCCAGCTCTCTCATCAAAGTCACTGAACACACAGATTGCATAGGGATGCCTCCATGCAATGGCATGTCTTTTAGACAAAGATAGGTAACTCTTTCACCTAATTTCATAGAGACACACAAAGAAAGTAAAAAAATAAATAAAAAAAGAGAGAGAAAACAGAGGAATATGTTTCAAATGAAAGAACACAAGAAAAGAGAAATAAAAAAACTAATGAAACAGAGATAAATAATTTAACAAAGATTTCAAAGCAATAGTAATAAAAAAATGCTAACTGAACTTAGGAATAGAATAGATGAAAACAGAGTGAACTTCAACAAAGAAATAGAAAATATAAAAAAGAACGAGTCAGAGCTGAAGAATACAATAACTGGAATGAAAAGTACTCTAGGAAGAATTAACAGCAGCTTAGGTGATACAGAAAAATTCATAAGTGACCTGAAAGATACACTAGTGGAAATCATCTAACCAGAACAAGAAAAAGAAAAGAAAATAAATGAGGATAGTTTAAGGGACATCTGAGACATTGTCATGTGTACTAACATGTGTATTATAGGGGTCACAGAAGGAGAAGATAGTGAGAAAGAGGCATAAAATATATTTGATGAAATTATGACTCAAAGCATTCCTAACCAGAAAAGGAAATAAATATGCAGGTTTAGGAAGTACAGGGAGTTCCAAACAAGATGAATCTGAAGAGAACCACACCAAAACATATCATAATTAAAATGGCAAAAGATAAAGATAAAGGGAATTTTAAAAGCAGGAAGAGAGGAACAAAGGATCACAACAAGGGAGCTCCCATAAGGCTCTCAGCTGATTTTTCAGTAGAAACTTTGCAGACCAGAAGGGTGTGACATGACATATTTAAAGTTCTGAATGGAATAACCTCAAAAAAAATACCCTACCAGCAAGTTTATCATTCAGAATTGATGAAAAGATTTCCCTGACAAACAAAAACTAAAAGAGTTCATCATCACTGAACCAAACTTACAAGAAATTTTAAAGGGGCTTCTTTCAGTGAAAAAGAAAAGACTTTAACAAAAAATAAGAAAGTATAAGGAAGGGGAAAATCTCACTGGTAAAGGCAAATATGAAAGCAGTGGATCAACAATTTAAATAAGCTACTGAAAATGTTAAAAGACAAAAATTTTAAAATCAGTAATAACTACAATACACAGTTAAGGCATAGACATGAAAATGTAAAATGTGACATCAAAAACACAAAACGTGTGGATGAGTGAAAAATTTAGATCTTTCAGAATATGTTTGTACTTATATTGCTATCAGTGTGAACAAGTAGCTATTGTTATATGTCAGTATATATAAATCCCATGGTAACCACAAATCAAAACCTACAATAGATATGTGAAAGCAAGAAAGAAAGGAACACAAGCATACTACTAAGGAAAATCATAAAACCACAAGGGAAGAAACAAAAAGAAGAAAAGGACAGAGAAGAACTATAAAATGGCAAGAAGTACTTACCAATCAATAATCACTTTAAATGTCAATGAAATAAATGCTCCAAGCAAAAGACATAGGGTGGCTAATTGAATAAAAAACAAGACTCATCTATACACTGCCTACAAGAGACTCATTTCAGAGCTAAAGACACACACAGATGGAAAGTGAAGAGATAGAAAAAGCTATTCCATGCAAATGGAAACTAAAAGAAAGCTGGGGTAGCAATACTCAGATTAGACAAAATATACTTTATAACAAAGTTTATAATAAAATACTAATAAGGACATTATGTAATGATAAAGATATCAATCCAAGAAGAGGTAATAACATTTGTAAACATATATTCATCTATTATAGGAGTGACTAAATATATAAAACAAATATCAAAAGATGTAAAGGAAAAAAATAGACAGTAACACAGTAATAGTAAGAGACTTTAACACTCCACTTACTTCACTAGTTAGATCATCCAGACAGAAAATCAAAGACAGTGATCTTAAATGACACATCATACCAGCTGGATTTAATTTATATATACAGAACATTCCATCTGCATAGCAGCAGAATGCACATTCTTTTCAAGTGCACATGGAGCTTTCTCCAGGATAGATCACATGCAAGGCCACAAAACAAGTTTCAATAAATATAAGAAGATTAAAATTATATCAAGCACCTTTTCTGAACACAATGGTATGAAACTAAAAAATAAATTATAGAAGACAAATGGAAAAGCACCCCAAACACATGGAAAATAAACAGCTTGCAAGTAAAATACCAATGGGTTAATGAAGAAATCAAATAGGAAATCAGAAAATACCATGAGATGAAAATAGAAACACAACTTTCCAAAATCTATGGGACACAGAAATAGCAATTCTAAAAGGGAAGTTTACAGAAACACAGGTCTACCCCAAGAAACAAGAAAACTCGCAAATAAGCAACCTAACTTTCCACCTAAATGAATTAGAGAAATTATGATAAAAGCCCAAACATAGCTGAAGGGAGGAAATGAAAAGATCAGAGTGGAAATAACTAAAATGGTGACCCCCTCCCAAAAATAGAAAAGATCAATGAAACTAAGACTTGGTTTTTTGAAAAGATAAACAAAAGTGACAAAACTATAGCCAGGCTCATTAAAAAAGAGAGAGAGTGGGACCACATGAACAAAATTAAAAATGGAAATGGTGAAGTTACAACTGATATCACAAAATATATAAGAAACTCAAAAAACAAACAATCAGATTTAAACATGGGCAGATAATCTGAATGGACATTTTTCCAAGGAAGATAGACAGGTGGCCAACAGACACGTAAAAAGATGCTCAACATCACTAATTATCAAGGAAATGTAAATCAAAACCACAATGAGATATCACCTCATACCTGTCAGAATGGCTATCATCCAAAAAATGAAATAACAAATATTGGTGAGAATGAGGAGAAAATGGAACCCTAGTACACTCTTGGTGAGAATGTGAATTGGTGCAGCTACTATAGAAAACTGTATGGAGGTTCTATAAAAAACAAAATATAGAACTACCATATGGTCCAGGAATTCCTTTTCTTTGAATATATCTGAAGAAAATGCAAACACTAATTTGAAAAGATATATGCACACCAATGTTCATAGGGGACTTTATTTACAATAACCAAGATATGAAAGCAACTTAATTGTCCAGAAACAGATGAATGGATAAAGAAAATTATATACATATATGTGTGTATATATATATATATATATATATATATATATATATATATATATATACACACACACACACACACACATATATATATGTGTGTATATATCTCTAGATATATGTGTGTGTGTGTATATATATATATATACCTCAACCATAGAAAAGAATTAAACTTTTGCCATTTGCAGCAATATGGATGGACATGGAGGGTATTATGCTTAGTGAAATAAGTTAGACAGAGAAAGACAAATATATGTATGTTTTCACTTTTATGTGGTATCTAAAAAATAAAACAAATGAATGAATATAACAAAACAGAAACAGACTCACAGATACAAACTAGCAGTTACCAGCAAGGAGCAGGTGGAGGGATGGCAAGGTAGGTGAAGGGGACTAAGAGATACAAACTATTATGTGTAAAATAAATAAGATATAAGGACAATGCAGGGAATACAGACATTATTTATGATAATTTTTTATGAAGTATAATCTATACAAACTGAATCCCTAGGCTATACACTTGAACCTAGTATAATCTTGTAAGTCAACTATAATAATTATAAAAAGGAAAACAATGAAAATTTTAAAAATTAAAAAATACAAATATAGAGATGACTAGAATATGTGCAGAGAGTAAGAAGTAGAGTTAGATTGGTAAAACTGAGAAGTCCTTTTCGAGATATGCTTGGGGAAGGAAGGCTTGTGCAGCCAGCAGTAAAATTGAGAAATTATGAAAAGTAGCCTGATAGAATGCTCTATTGTTTCACATTCTTCTACTGACAAAATCTTTTCTTAATCTGAAACTTGGTTTCTGGACTTCCCTAATGGAACATAATAGTTTTTAATATAAAGTATTCAATTGGATCTCTAATACAAATATTAATTTTCTGAGTTTAGAACAGTTTTCCTATATTTTACCTTATTACATTCTTTAAAAAAAAAAAAATAAACCTCTTAACTGCCTTTTGAATAAAATCCATGTTTCCTTATGTGCTATTCAGAATAATTATGATCTTGTTTCTAAGTACATGTTGATCTTTATTTCTAACAAAATCTCTTTATCTCTATTCCAAATATGTCATATATTATATAGTTTCCCATTTCTCTTAGTTTTCCATGTGTGGGCTTATCTCCATATTGATGATGATGTTCCTTCTATCTTTCTTATATTTTTATGTATTCTTTCATCCACTCCATACCCCCTTATATCTGCCAAGGTGGAGCTCTGACATGATTCAAATATTAGAAAAATATTGGGCATTAATAAGACAGAGTTTGATTGTGAAAGAGAAACATATTAAACATTGTTGTGTCTGCAGGGCATACATATCTGATTTAGAATCTAGTTTTTAAACTCCTTCTTTCTAAAATTATGTTGTCTTATTTGCATTCTCTTTCTAGGAACTATAAGAGTGGTGTGGAAAGATGGGCTTGGTGCAACCTCAGTCTCACTGGAAAATGTATCCTATTTTGGGAACCAAACTGGGACCATAAGAATGAAGGATCTATTCTGGGAACTTAAGTGTGCCTTTGTCTAGGCCTAAGGGGAATTCTCCTTTCACATTGACTCAGTGTATTTTCCCTGTTCTGAGGAATCACACTTACGCCAGCAGCTGATGTCTCCTGAGAGCAAGTAAAGTGAATTTATTTCCATGGCATTTTTCTCTATTACAATTACAAAAGTGACATCTCCACCTACACCACCACCAGTCTCCCACCTGAAAAGATAATTTTCTTGAGGGCTTTTTCATTTTCAGCAATGTTTTAATGCATAGCACCATGTCTTTTATGTAGCAGAAATTCAAAAATTACTTGTTGAATGTGTGAAGCACACAGAGAGATGATAAACAAAAGCTTACAAATCCTTGATAAGCTCCCCATGATCACAAAGATGCATAAAGCAAAGTCGTAGGCATTGTTTAGGAATTTGGGAAATTATTTAACTATTTTAAGCAGTAAAATGACAATGAAATTTCCACACGCATATGCCCTTTCTGGCTACAAAATGGATAATAAATTTTCATGATATGGAATTGGATGGTGAGACCAGTAATACAGTTATTACTCTATATAAAAGTGGTCTCAATGGAGAAGGAGGGAAGTGGACAAATTCAAAATAGTTCTATGAGACAAAATTAATAGGCCTTTGTTATGAGTTATGAGTGAGCAGGGAGAGAAAAAGAAGTTTCAAGGATAATTCAGGTTTTCAGTTTGGGCATTTGGATGAATGTTTGTGCTGATTATGAAAATAGACAGAGAGGAGAAGAGGCTTGGAGAAAGCATGAATTCAGTTTGCGGACTCTTCTTTTGAAGTATTCTTGAAACGTCTGAATGAAATATTTTATCAGGTTATATATAATATATGACTTTTTAGGTCAGAAAGATATTTGTTCAGGGAATAATAGTCTAGAAGTTATCAGTGTTGAGTAATCTGCACCATAGGTATAGATAAGGAGGCCTAGGGAGAAAAACAAAGAATCCTAGAAATGAGGCTTAGAAATTCCATTATTCACCATCATGGTAGAGAATAATGAGACACAGACTGAGAAAGAGGCTCCAGAGCAGAAGAAAGAGGCTCCAATGTCATGGAAGACAAAGAAAGAAAATTTTAGTAAATGGATAATAAGATATATTTGATGTGCTTCTGGGGTTTAGCAACGTAGAGTCAAGTGGTGACTTTAGCAAGAGTACTTGTGTTCGTCATGCCTGGGGCCAAAGGGGAATGATGGTAGATTGAGTAAGGAATAAAAGATAGGAGGTGAAAAAATGAAAACTAAGTGTAGAAAAACATTTTTTGGAAAAGTTTGTCTTTGAAGGGAGGGTAAAAAACATTATGACCCCCAACCCCATTCCCCACCAAAATAAAGAAGAGCTGAGCAAGTTGCGTGTGTTTTTTTTGGTTGTTTCAACGTTTGCCTGCTTAAACTCCTTGGTTTTAAGACGGGAGAGACTTGAACATGTTTAAATATTTCTGGTTAGCAGCTTTCTGTGAAAGAAACAAGATGGAAGACATCTCAGAGAACACAACTGTCAATCTTTAGGTACTTTATAGGCTCAGACACAAAGTCTGTACAGAGATCCCTAAACAAATGTTATTAACAGTGTGAAAAAAAAGATATTTTTCTATAAATGACCAAAATTGAATCAGTACACTAGGAACTTTTTGGAAAGATACAGTTAGAATTTCTACAGGCCAGCCCAGCCCCAGGTAACACTGTCAAATGGGTGGAGCTTGTTTTCTCAGTTTCTATTAGTCTCCCCTCCCATATCCTACCCAGTTTGCATTATCCATTCATTGGTTATCTTTCTACTTTTCCACACTGACATATAGAAACATCATTCCTGGAAAAAATATATATATATATGAAATATCCATTTATTAAGCACTTTAAACCAGGTAATGAGTTAAGCTAGGTACTAAGTTAAGCATTTAGTTTTAATATATATATATTTACATATATTTTTTTAATCTTTATATTGACTTGTGAAAATAGATATAATTATCCCAATTTTACTGAGTGAAATTGAGATTCACAGAGATTAAGTTTCATATCTAAGGTCACACAAGTAGAAAGCAGCACATCCAGAATTAAGATCCAGATTTGATGAATTCCAAAGAACACCTACTTATTCCCCAGGAGACAGAGATTCTGCTTTCCTTTATGCCACAACAACTGAAAATTCCTAGTCCCTAACCCATTTTTATAATAGTAATGATGAATTCCAAAGAACACCTACTTATTCCCCAGGAGACAGAGATTCTGCTTTCCTTTATGCCACAACAACTGAAAATTCCTAGTCCCTAACCCATTTTTATAATAGTAATTAAAATTTACCTATCTGTATTTAAGTTTTTTTTTGTGTGGTACACGGGCCTCTCACTGTTGTGGTCTCTCCCATTGCAGAGCGCAGGCTCTGGACACGCAGGCTCAGTGGCCATGGCTCACGGACCTAGCCGCTCCACGGCATGTGGGATCTTCTTGGACCGGGGCATGAACCCGCGTCCCCTGCATCAGCAGGTGGACTCTAAACCACTGTGCCACCAGGGAAGCCCTGTATTTAACTTTCTTGGGGATACTTTTCTCCTTTGTAAAGTTTCTTCCTGCATCCATACTATTTTGATATTGGCAAGCAAACATGATAACCTATCCAAATTACGTAATTGCTTTTTAAAGTGAGGATTCATTGCTCTAAGCCATAGAAGACATGGCTAAATAACTTAGTGCCTATCTATATTGAGATTGATAGAAGAAATATACAGGACCACAGAATATACCATAGTATAACATAAGATGATAAAATTGAATGATTGAAAATATTACAATGAAAAATATAAGATAATGCTAATAAAAATAAAATTGTTTCCTACTGGCTTGACGTATTTATAGCCATTCTGGGCAAACAAACACACAAACATTTTTAATAGGATTTTGTTGAATTATCTTAGTGGACTAGATTAAAAATATAAGAACATAAGTGCCAAATAGTAATGGAAGAATCTCTCTTTTCTTCTCTTGTGTTTTCTCTTTTTTTCTCTCTCATGGGTGTGAAGGCTCACATCCTATAGGTGATTCAATAATGAAAAAAGAATCACATTGTTAAACAGTTCAAAAATTTTAGTTAGTAGGGTTATAACAATTACAATATTCAAGGTATATTTTTGTTACTTGAATGTAAAAATGGTCTAGTAATAGTTTTACAGAGCAGTTTCTAACTGTGGATTTTGAGTTAGTTTTTTTGAGTCTCATATTTTTTTTTTCCACGTTTGAATATGTTCTCATGACTTGTTCTACCAGATGTAAATTGTGCTACTGAGACACCTAAAACTGAGTTCCCCTGCTGAGTTCATGATTAGTCTCTCCATCCAAAACTTTATTCTCATTTTTGTCCTGCCCCTGTTCTCCTCAGGATTGATGAATATCAAAGAAAATGTGGATTGAAACTGAGAATGTTCCTGTGGGACCTTAGGAGGTACAAAAGCCTCTCATTGTCCCAGGTTTCTTATTTGTAGAAAAAAAAAAAAAAAGTCTTTAGTCTCCTAGGCCTTCCCGGAATTCCCCAAGAGCAAGCTCAAGCAGTTAATGATCAGGACAATAGAATCACAGTACTCCTAGTTCCTCCTGATGGAATATAGATAACAATCAATCTGATGCATATCTTTGAGTTTTTCTGCAGAAACTAAGCCCCCCCCCCCCCCCAGCCCAGGTCAACATGCTGAGCACAAGCACATAGACCCCAAACTGTTTGGAACCAGAAGGTTGAAATTCCAGAAACATCACCCTTTTACCTCACAACAAACCAATCAGAATAAGGTCAAGAAGCTGATCAAACATGCTACAACCCTCTCCCCTAACACTGTCTTTAAAACCCTTGCCTGAAAGCCATTGGGGAGTTCTAGTCTTTCGAGCAAGAGCTTCCCATTCTCCTTGCTTTTTGCCCTGCAAATAAACCCTTACTTTGTTGCAAGCAAGAGTTTGGCTATCTGAACTGCAGGCACTTGAGCTCTTGCTTGGTAACACTACCTGTCTTCTGCAAACCAAAATGCATGTTGCTTATCAACTTCTGGAACTTTTCCCCATAAAAATACATGTTTCCCTGATCAATACCATATCTTAAAAATAAGTGGGCATGTGTTGAAATGAGGGCTCCAAGCAAGTATGAGTAAAATATTGGGGAGAAATAAGCCAACCTTCAAGGAGGGACTCTGGGGCTCAAAAGAAAGTAATGAAACTACATGACATTTCAAGTCCAGGCTAGGAAGGTAAAAGCATCCAGAGCAATCAAATTGATGAATTTTTAGAGGATTTAGTTACTTGGGCTACAGGCTTAAAGATAAGCTAGGCTGATGAATCTGCTAGGTAAACCATCTAAGTAGGAGGGCTACAATGTTATTATTTAAACTGGCTTTCTGATTATTTTCAGGCACCCAGAGCACAGAAACCAGGCTGCAGAAGATGAGAGAATTGTTAAACCCCACTGACTAATTAATAAACAACAGATATTCTATCAGTTAGGGTTTTGCTGGTTTTGAGTCTGAGTGAGATTAATTCCTCAAGTGATTTGTAATTATCACAGCATTCAGCAACATGGACTTAACAAGCATAAATGATCTCCAACTGACTGTTCTATAGGCCACTCATTCTTTCCCAAATTGCTCTTTTATTTTTATATTTGCTAAAAATGTTTCTTCTATATTTCTTCATTTACTCCCCAGTCTTCCAAATTATAGAGCTTGTGACTATCCTTAACTGTTTCTGCTCCTTCACACTTAAATCCAATACTTAATTAATCAACTATCCTCCCCCTAAATCATGGAAAGATTGCTTTATTAGTTTATATCCCACCACCAAAGACTTACTACAAACTTCTTCCTATGTATTCTGAAATTTTGGAAAATCTCTTGGATATTTTGGACCTTTCTTAAAAATAGTCCTGGTGTTTTTTATTTGAATCACAAAGGCAGGGGTTTGACAGCTCTACCATTATTTAGTGCATTTTATTTGGTAAAGTAATGTGAATTCATTTAACATCAGATTCTTCCAAAAGTGGAAGCAATACTTTTTCAAAAGTTGCATTGCACATGAAACTCTCCAAGAGCATGTACGACACAGTAGGCATTCCAGAATGTTGGATGTAGTCTGAACTTTTGCCGTCACTCTTTTAGGACACACATTTGATCAACCAGTTGTCCAGTTAAAAACTCAAATTTTTACCAAATAAATTATAACATTTAATCCTTACTCCCAAACTTCCTTACCACCATCAATTTCCTCACCATTCAACTTACACCAGATTTAATGGCATTTTTAATACTTAAAATGCAGGAAATGAAACCCAGACAAAAATCCATTAATTATAATTCCTTGCCTCAAGGTGAAAAAAATCAGGAACCTGTCTTTATGATCAGGCAAGAACACATGTCCCCAGAAGAATAGGAGTGGGGACATGTCAGGACTCCAGTTCCATAGGAACTCAGATAATAGTCATTTGTATCCAGCATACCTAGCCCTGTGCCAGGAAGTTATGAGTTCAGGGACACTTGTTGCATGAATAGTTGATTGATTTTCAATGAGGTCATGTTGTATCACACACTCTCTTTGATAAATATTTAGTTCCTGTCCCATTGTTTAGAAACTGCTTTAAGTTCAGGCTAGCTTATCTTTAAATTATTCCGTGGTCTTCTAACCTACCAGGAAGGACACATACTGCTCGATATTGATCTCTTTCTAATATTAATTGGTATAAAAACTCTCTCTCTCCCAATTCTCTTTCTTTGTGATCCAGTATTGAAGGAGGTTTGATCCTATCTATCTATCTACACACCTATCTACCTATGAATGATTGGTTATTAACTTGTACAGTAAATCAGCTTATTTTTGCTACATTTTTCAGCTAAATATTTATAGCTAAGTATTCAAGCAAAGTGTTTTGCTTTGTACGTATATTTGATACAGAGAGAAATTATCCTTTTCTTCTGTTCAAATGATCTTTCACCAAACGTTTTTATGGGGAGTGACAATGGTAGAAAAATGAGGAGTTCTAATAAACATGAAAAATCCTTTTCCTCTTGTTCAATATCTCATGGTAACAAAATCTATATTCTCGTGAGCTAAGAGCCCCAAGGTCAGATAATAAGGATTTTTTTTTCCAGAAAAAAAATACATATTTTAAACCACACGTATTTCAAAATAAAATCAATTCTCAATTTCATTTAACATCTCTTACTTATATGCTATGCTTTGTCCCTGACCTTGTGTCCTCTGTTGAGAAGATTTCTGATCCCACAAATCTTCTTATTCAGTGACTACTGGCCTTACAGTGTCTCAAGGTTATCTGTATTTTCCACTGGCAACATATTTGTGAACTGTCTTTATTTCAGGTAAGCTATGTTTAGTGGTATTGAATCTAAAGATCTTGTAGTTACATCCACAATCAAATGGAATATCAGATAATTAATTTATCATCTCAATCACTGTATAGTTACTTGTATTTCATGGCTACAATGAACACTATTCACTTCTATTATTTGAGAATTTTTAGAGTTGAAAGAGGACTTAGACATAGGATACAGAACACTTTCATCACCACAGAATTCTTCATACTATTCTTTTATAGCTGTATTCAGTCCCATTCCCTAACCTTTGTCTGAATGCCTTGAAATCACTAATCTGTTCACCTATTCTAATTTTTTTAGCACAGGGAGATAAGCTCGATGCTTTGTGATGACCTAGAGGGGTGGAATAGGGAGGGTGGGAGGGAGGCTCAAGAGGGAAGAGATATGGGGATATATATATATATATATATATATATATATATATATATACATATAGCTGATTCACTTTGTTGTACAGCAGAAACTAACACAATATTGTAAAGCAATTATAGTCCAATAAAGAAGTAAAAAAATATATATGTTATGTAAGTGGAAGCATGCAGTATGTAACCTTAATTGATTAGATTCTTTCACTTAGCTTTATTCTCTGGAGATACATCCAGGTTGTTGCACATAGTAATAACATTTTCCTGATCACTACTGATTCATGCCTTTTTTTTTTTGATTCATGCCTTTTGACCATTTTCTAATTGGATTATTTGTTTTTTAATTTATATTCTGTGAGTTCTTTATATATTCCACTTTTATCTTTTTAATATCCCTTCTGCTGCTCACTTGGGGTTTAGTTTGCTTAATTTTTTTCTAGGTTTTTGTGGTGGGAGATTAGATTATTTAAATTGTGACAGTTTCTCTAACACATATATATATTGCTTTAAGTTTCCCTTTCAGCACTACTTTAACTGTGTCCATCCTACTTTGGTATATTGTATTTTCACTTTCACTCAGTTCAATATAAATCTTGAGTTCCCTTGCAACTTCTTCTTTGACCTGGGGATTACTTAGAAGTGTGTTATTTAGTTCACAAGGGTTTGGAAACTTTCCTGTTATTTTTCTGTTATTGATTTCTAGTTTGATTTCACTGTGATTGAAGATCACAGTCTGTATTATTTTAATCCTTTAGAAATTGTCAATGTTTGTTTAGTGGTTCAGGATATGGTCTATCATGATATATATTCCATTGAAATCGAGAAGACTAATCTCCTTTTGGATGGAATTTTCTTTAAACTTTGATTAGAACTTGTTTGTTGATGGTATGTTTAGTTCTTGTATATCTCTGCTGATTTTATATCTAGTTTTCTATCTGTTTCTAAGAAAGGAATATTGATGTCTTCAACTACAATGGTGGATTTGTCTATTTCTGCTTTCAGTTGTCAGTTTTTGTTTCACCTATTTTGTAGGTCTATTTTTTGGTGTATATACAGCTAGGGTTACTTTGTCTTACTGGTGAAATAACTTTTTGCATAATGTCTCTATCTCACTTTTTTTTTTCTTTTTTTTTTTGCTCTGAAATATACTTCATCAATATAGCCATTTCTGATTTTTTAGATTAATATTTTCCATTCTTTTATTTTCAGCCTGCCTATTCCATTATAGTTAAAGTAGGTTCCCTGTGCACAGCATATAGGTTATAATAATCAGGTAATATTTTTGTTTGTTTATAACCTACTCAGATAATATCTGTCTTTTAATTGGTATATTTAAGCCATTCACATGTAATTATTGAGATTTTAGAATTTAAGTCAGACTATTTTTTATTTACTTATCTACTTTTTTTGGTTTGTTTTCCTGCCTTCCTTTGAGTTGTTTACACAATTTTATAATTCCATTTTGATTTATCTGTAGTTTTTCAGTGTATACATTTGCATGCCTTTTTTACTGGTTGCTCTAAGTAGTACATTATATGTACATTATTGTCACTTTCTTGATCCTCTTGGCCCCTTTCTAGTCCTTTGGGTAGAGAAAGGAGTCTCTTGATAGGGCTTTTTATCTGTGCCTACTGGAATTTGTTTTTTGTTTGTTTGTTTTGTTTTTTCAGTTCTATGTGGTGATATATGAGGCAAAAAAATTAGGAAACTCACTGCCATGTTGTTCTCCTGGTTCTGAGGCCCCTGGCTTTTTAACCTTCTTTCCAACTTCCAAAGACTCATTATGTTTGTTTTACCTGTAATTTTCAGGGTTTGTACTTAGGAGGAGTAATAGGGAAAAGTCTATCTACATCATGTTTCTGGAAAGAGAAATCCATCTATTTAATACTGTTTTTAATTGCTTTTTCTCTTCTCTTCTCTCCTCTCTTCCCTCTTCTCTCTCTCTCTCTCTCTTTTTTTTTTTTTTTTGCGGTACGCGGGCCTCTCACTGCCTTGGCCTCTCCCGTTGTGGAGCACAGGCTCCGGACGCGCAGACTCAGCGGCCATGGCTCACGGGCCCAGCCGCTCCGCGGCATGTGGGATCTTCCCGGACCGGGGCACGAACCCGTGTCTCCTGCATCGGCAGGCAGGCTCTCAACCACTGCACCACCAGGGAAGCCCTCTCTCTCTCTTTTAATCAGACATTTTATTACCAGTTTTTCAGTGTTGCATAAATCAACTTATTACTCTAAATTTATATATAAGGTCAGCCTATATCCAACCCCAATTGAGACCAGAATTCAGATCATTTACCATGGAGTTTCTGGGTACCATGTTTGCAAGGACATTTGAGCAGAGAAGTTCCCATAAAATCTCCATAACTTTTAGATCAGTTGTTCCGCCTATGGCATAAAATGAATTCCCCTGGGTGTTGTACTTCACTCCAAACCAGCCTATTTATATCAAAGCTACAGACTGGATATTACTCTTGGTTAGTGAGTGCCAAATGTATCTGCAGAAGCTAAGAAGTAATAACCTCTTTGATCTTAGGTGACCTGCTCGTCTTTTGAATTTCCATCTTGAAAATGTGAAAAAAAAATAGTCATTCAGGGCTTCCCTGGTGGCGCAGTGGTTGAGAGTCTGCCTGCCGATGCAGGGGACATGGGTTTGTGCCCCAGTCCGGGAAGATCCCACATGCCACAGAGCGGCTGGGCCCGTGAGCCATGGCCTCTGAGCCTGCGCGTCCGGAGCCTGTGCTCCGCAACGGGAGAGACCCCAGCAGTGAGAGGCCTGCGTACCACAAAAAAAAAAAAAAAAAAAATAGTCATTCAGTTCCAATAGATTATGATACTCTACCTTTTTGGATAAACCCCTACTCCTTCAGACCTTCTTTCTTATCCACTGCGACTCTTCAAGATGGTGTCTGAGTGTATGAAGAAGGGATGCTTTCAGAAGCTCATATCAAAGGCAAAAAGAGGACTTTTGTTAACAGATACAAGTGTTTGTCCTGTCCTATTCCTGTTCTGATGTCTCTGTCAGTGATCCTTCTTTCTGGATGTCAGTCACTCTGAAGGCTTTTCTTCCCAAAGACTAAGTATAATGACCTCAAAGAGATTTGTCTCCTCAACTAAGGACCTCTGGTCCTCTGTGCCAAGAAGGTCTCAACTTGATACTTAAAGAGTACTAGGTGCCTAGTCAATCCTACCTCCACTCTCATCCAATCCACTGTCCACAGATCTGTCCTGCCACTTAGGGCCACAGGTTCACTTCTTACACCTCATATATAGCCTCTAAATTTCTCACCCACTACTGATCTTGCCTTCTTTCTGACATTTTTTCCTTCCCCAGTAACAGGAAACCTGCACATTCCTTGATATGTGCATATTCTTTTCACATTCATTGGCACCTATGTGACTTGAAAATACAGATATGAGCTTACTCTCTAACTAATAATATGATCTCCTCAGGTTTCTTAGGGAGTACCTGACTATGGGGTCTCCTCTCGTTGCCATGAGGTCCAGACAAAAACTGCTCAAGAAATCCTCTGTTTTTGGCTTTACCATCTCCTGCTAACAATAATTGAGGTGCAGAAGGTACAGAATCATCAGAACTCACATTTCATCACCTGCCTTCAGACTCATTAAATATTCTTTGTTTAATAATTTGAGACTAGAAAATCCAGCTTGCTATTAGTTCTGGTTTATAACCTGAATTTGTCCTCATCTAGTCTGAATTTTTATATGTAAAACGAGGGTTTAATTTGAATTTGGGGAATCCATTTTTCTCTCTTCAAGGTTTTCATATTCTTCATTGCTTTGGAAGTTGGATCCTCTTTCTACTTACTGACCAATAAGCCTAAGAGTCATCACTGGAGATATAATCTTTCAACGGAACATAATTTATGTAGAATATAAACAAAAAAAGTAATAGTAACAACATATTGTCTTCAGTCTATATATCACACAAATTTGTAATTTCCCTGTTCAAATGAATACATGACATTAGAATAAAGGTTTTCAATCTCATAATCCTATTAAAATATTCTATGTCTATGGACCTACAAGGAAACCCAGCTGAGACTTTTCTAACAATACTTTGTTCAATTTTAATATTCATCCAGGAATCACATATGCTTTTTTGCATATTTGCATATTAATTTACTTTGTATTTGCTTTTCCATAGGATCATGCCTTATTTTCATTTTCTCATCTTTATTACCTCAATGTTTGTGTTAAGCTCAGTTGGTTATTATCCAACCATTTAAGCAGAATGCATTATTTTCCAGAATTACAATACCATTATTGTTCTCTAGGGGTAATTAATTACTGATTTCCTAATTAGTTTATCATGGAACCCACAGAAGACATGAAATAAAATGCCTGAATTTGTTTTCTTGTTCATATTTATTTTAAGGAAATTACTATTGGATTTTTAGACTATCATTTAAATGAATTAATTCTCAACCCCAAATTATAGATCTAAAATGCCAACATTGTTTAACACAAAGCAACTATGTACTTATCTAACTTAGGACTTTTTTGATGGCCCTGCAAAATGGACTGCTTAATAAGTAGTGCCTGGGACTATAAAATAAATATGTAATAAAGCTGCCACTCTTGTGAATTGATTATTTTAAATTATAATTAGAACAAATAAAATTAATCTTGGAGTTTCAAGAGGATATTTCCTTTTATAGGATCATGGCTCCTATCAGCTTATAGTAGTCCACTTTATGTGTTTCTGGATAGAACAGTGTATTGTTTACTGAACAGGTTGCTCACAAGGAATCTTGCATTCTATTTCCTTTTACAAAGGAATAGAACAAAATAAATTCTGCCCCTTTTTAAAATAAAAATATACCTTTGGTTAAATATGTATTATATACTAGGCAGGATGTTAGGGAATGAGACTTCATCATGAAATTTCATATCTTGAATATCATTCAGTTCTGGTGTCCTGGTCTCAAGAGAGTTCTGCAGGGAAACTATATGTGTATATATATATATATATATATATATATATATATATTTATTTATTTATTTATTTATATTTATATTTATATATATATGTATATATAAATATAACTATAAATAAATATATAGTTATATTTATAGTTATATTTATATATACATATATAATTAAACAACTAAACTGACCTGAGTAATGAACAAAGATATGTTGCTTTCTAAGCACAGACTAAATAATTAAGAATGTTTGGTTCTCCTAGAAAGTGTGAAGTTGAGATAGGAGGTATTAGAATAATTTAATTCTAGGCTTTGCCATAACCTTGCTATGATTTGGTGTTACTCATTTAATCAATATCAACTTTTGTGTCTAGATTGGTATAGGAATTATTTAATGTAGCGAATTCCAATTATCTGTCTTTTGAAGCCATGAAGTCTCCCTTTTTAAAGGAGAAACATCTGGGAAAAATTCACTGGTAAATAAGACCTAGTTTTGAATAGTATATTACTGAAGTAAAAGTTTTTGATAATATTCAACTTCTTAAATTTTATACCTCTCAACATCTTTGCCATTCATTTGCCATTCACCAAATTAAGCATGTTTTCATGTCCTATCAGAAAAAAACATCTTAGCCCTACCGCAGGGTCTTGAAGATTGAAAGTTTAACAAAACAAACATTTACATAACAAGGGGTATAACCTGTTGAATTTATCATCTCAAGATGTGATAAGTGAAATTATAAAATGTTTCAAATTAAAAATAGTATCCAAAAACTAATAAATTACCTTTATCAAGAATTTTTGAAAATATTAGAAAAAGTTATTTTTAATGGATTCTCCTCCCTAGGGAAAAATATGAACATGAATTGTAGAGATCTTTGAGACAGGTAAAAAAATCTTACACATAACATCACAGCTTATTCCCTAATACTATTAAGGACTAATCCTAAACAGAAATTCTGTTAACTCTGATCCTTTGAGATAATTATGTTTTTTCATGAATTTTAACTTCTTCCCTCTTTAGGTATAACTAATCCAGCACAATCTTATAGTAAATTTATTAGAAATATAACTTTAAAAAACACCATAAGTTTGCAAAAAGGAAACAGAATTGATACTGATTTTCCATAAAGTAGGATATTTCTACAAAAACCAGCTTATAAAATATGCTTGAAAACTTTAGCTTTTTGTACAAATTTTAATGTGCTTGAAACTCAATAACATAACCAAAGCCTTAGGATCCTTTTAAAAACAAATAATTCCAGCAGTCCACTCTAAAAAATGAAATGCTTATCTTCTTCCTTCACTTCTGATAATTCCTATGGATATTATGTGGTTATAATAATCAGCTATAATAAATGAAATACTGTTTTCTTGAAGTAATACATGACTAACAATTGGTTTTTGACACAGAGGGTCAAACACTGGATTAAAAAAGGTGACTGCTGATGACAAATGCTAAGAAAAGAAGATGAGGTCACTCAGACTGTGAGACTGACGGTGATTTGAAACAAGACCTCCTTAATTCAATACCTCATTCTATGACACTTTGTTTTTTTTTTTTTTTTTTTTTTGCGGCACGCGGTCCTCTTACCGTTGTGGCCTCTCCCGTTGCGGAGCACAGGCTCCGGACGCGCAGGCTCAGCGGCCATGGCTCACGGGCCCAGCCGCTCCGCAGCATGTGGGATCTTCCCAGACCAGGGCACGAACCCATGTCCCCTGCATCGGCAGGCGGACTCTCAACCGCTGCGCCACCAGGGAAGCCCTATGATACTTTTGTAATAACTAAAACATGAAATTGAGCCCAGGTTTTGCCAGTTACTAAGTACATGGTCATGATCATTCCATGTAATCTCTATAATCCTCAAATTTTTCATCTGTTATGAAGATGGAGAGAATGCATAAAAATACTTAACAGTATCTGGCCAAGAGTAATCACTAAAAATACTTTGCTTCTACTTCCATTATTCAAGGATAATTAATTCATATTAATCTATTGATAGTTTCACTTAAAACCATATTTTCAGGGTGTATACAGATTAAGTGAATGACAAATGAATGGATTGCTTTATACTCAAAAAAGTGCCTGCAGTTTTTCTAGTTTTCCCAAAATTTTTATGAGGTAAACCTTGCCTCCTAGATTATAACAATAGAGATCCCCAAATGAATATGTAATAAATGACTTCTTACATTTTTTCTTGTTTTTATAAGAATTAAATAGTATATATATATATATATAGTAAAAAAGGATGCAGCCTTTCCTTAGCCATCAATGCTTTTTCTATTATCTTTGCAGAAAATTAAAAAGTTACCAACATTCCCAAGTCTAATTTAAATGTCACATTTTTTATAAAACGTTTGAAACTACTAAAACCAAAGTGATTTTTCCCATTTTTGAACTTTTACAAAATTTAGACCCTAAAATTTATTTTAGTCTTTTAATCACATAATGTATTTTCATATGCTCCCCCCAGAATCTGATCTCGGACGTTAAAAATGGAACTCTGTGTTCAACACATACTTAATGCACAACAAAACCCTGTTCATTTGATTTTTTTTATAATCATGTGGGACATATACTACTGCACTGTATTGAACTAGTTGGCCAGAAAAGTAGCATGTGATTTTCTATTGAATTAAAACGTGTCAGATTCTAAAAAAATTAACTAAACAGAAAGAAAAGAGGAAGACAACAGTAGTTTTATGTTAATATTATTATTTATCCAAAGGAAATCAAATAGATTTCATTCCATTTGCCAGAAGTGATTAGTTAAAGTGGCTGCCAAGCTTACTCTGTTGCAAGAGTCTTGGAGGATCTTTGGGTTGACCCAGAAGTGGAAAGAACAATGATGAGTTGAAGTATCTCTGACTTGGGTCTTGCACAGGGAGTAGCAATGTGTGTGTCTCATACCTGCTATCATAAAACTTTATAGCAATGTCACAGCTGGCTAACAGATGAGTCACATTCTTTAATAGCATGAGTGTATAGAGCTAAGAAATTACAATAATCTATTATTTGTTTTTACATTAGGAGAATATAGGCACATAGAGTAAAGGCTGAATGTCCTTTCTCTTTAAGGAATATGTTGGTGTTCAACTGGTTAAAAAAATCTATATTTAGAACATTCAAGCAAATTAAAAAAGTAAATTTTCATTTATTTTTATTGCTTGTTAATTATCAATTTTAAATAGATATTTAAATAAATATTTGTGTCAAGCAAATTGCTAAATAAAGTCATCCATGATAAAAATAAGCCTCTCAAAATGCTACTACATTCTGTATAATCTATGTGAGGGCAATGGGACATAATGGCAGGGATCCAAACACATACCATGTGCCATTCAAATATTAGGCATGCAGTGAATTCTCTCTGCATTCCACTGAAATGCATCGAAGTGGCCATATTTAGTCACATATAATTTGGTTTATGATGTTTAATGATTTACTTTGCTTCTCTAGGCAATATTTTATACTAAAATTGGGATTTGGACTACATGAACTCTGGGTACTTTTATGTGCTAATATTCTGTGACTATATTTTATGACAAAAATGACATTAAAGTAGAAAAATTAGATTGATAATACTAGGGATTAATGTTTTGATCTGCCAATATCTACTTTAATAGACACAACCAACTCCCCCTCACCAAATAAGTTAGATATTGCTACATAGGAGAAGTTACATGTATACAAATTATTTAAGGGTAAGTGATTTATAATAAAAAAAATAGCAATTAGTTTGTCAAATTACTTTCTCTCTAAATTTATGCATGTGATATTCTTATACAAATAGAAATAATAGGGAAAAGTTATGGCAAAATATACTCAAATGGTAGGAAACAAAGTTCCACTAACAATGGAACCAAAAAGTTTGCTTTTCCTTGTATTACACGCATGTAGTATAGTGCCTCTTATCTGGTGGGTATTCACTAAA
>RJWK010024887.1:0-28062 GCA_004363435.1 Platanista minor | reverse complement strand
ATTTTATACATATTAGTGTATATATGTCAATCCCAGTCTCCCAATTCATCCCAACCCCCCGCCACTTTCCCCCCTTGGTGTCCACACGTTCTATACATCTGTGTCTCTATTTCTGCCTTGCAAGCCAGTTCATCTGTACCATTTTTCTAGGTTCCACATATATACGTTAATATATGATATTTGTTTTTCTCTTTCTAACTTTCTTCACTCTGTATGACAGTCTCTAGATCCATCCATGTCTCTAAAAATGACCCAATTTCGTTCTTTTTTATGGCTAATATTCCATTGTATATAGTACCACATCTTCTTTATCCGTTCATCTGTTGATGGGCATTTAGGTTGCTTCCATGACCTGGCTATTGTAAATAGTGCTGCAATGAACATTGGGGTGCATGTGTCTTTTTGAATTATGGTTTTCTCTGGGTATATGCCCAGTAGTGGGTTTGCTGGGTGGTATGGTAGTTCTATTTTTAGTTTTTTGTTTGTTTGTTTTTGCGGTACATGGACCTCTCACTGTTGTGGCCTGTCTCGTTGCGGAGCACAGGCTCCGGACGCAACAGGCTCAGAGGCCATGGCTCATGGGCCCAGCTGCTCCGCGGCACGTGGGATCTTACTGGACCAGGGCACGAACCTGTGTCCCCTGCATTGGCAGGCGGACTCCCAACCACTGGGCCACCAGGGAAGCCCTATTTTTAGTTTTTTAAGGAACCTCCATACTGTTCTCCATAGTGGCTATATCAATTTACATTCTCACCAACTGTTCAAGAGGGTTCCCTTTTCTCCAATTAATGCCTCTCCAGCAATTATTCTTTGTAGATTTTTTGATGATGGCCATTCTGACTGGTGTGAGGTGATGTCTCATTGTAGTTTTGATTTGCATTTCTCTAATGATTAGTGATGTTCAGCATCCTTTCATGTATTTGTTGGCAATCTGTATGTCTTCTTTGGAGAAATGTCTATGTAGGTCTTCTGTCCATTTTTGGATTGGGTTGTTTGTTTTTTGATATTGAGCTACATGAGCTGCTTGTAAATTTGGGGGATTAATTCTTTGTCAGTTGCTTCATTTGAAAATGTTTTCTCCCATTCTGAAGGTTGTCTTTTCATCTTGTTTATGTTTTCCTTTGCTGTGCAAAAGCTTTTAAGTTTCATTAGGTCCCATTTGTTTATTTTTGTTTTTATTTCCATTTCTCTAGGAGGTGGGTCAAAAAGATCTTGCTGTGATTTATGTCATTGAGTGTTCTGCCTATGTTTTCATCTTAGAGTTTTATAGTGTCTGGTCCTACATTCAGGTCTCTAATTCATTTTGTGTTTATTTTTGTGGATGGTGTTAAGGAGTGTTCTAATTTCATTATTTTACATGTAGCTGTCCAGTTTTCCCAGTACCACTTATTGAAGAGACTGTCTTTTCTCCATTGTATATCCTTGCCTCCTTTGTCATAGATTAGCTGACCATAGGTAGGTGGGTTTAACTCTGGGCTTTCTATCCTCTTCCATTGATCTGTATTTCTGTTTTTGTGCCAGTACCGTATTGTCTTGATTACTGTAGATTTGTAGTGTAGTCTGAAGCCTGGGAGTCTGATTCCTCCAGCCCGGTTTTTTTCCCTCAAGACTGCTTTGGCGATTCGGGGTCTTTTGTGTCACCATACAAATTTTAAGATTTTTTGTTCGAGTTCTGTAAAAAATGTCACTGGTAATTTGATAGGGATTGCATTGAATCTGTAGATTGCTTTGGGTAGTATAGTCATTTTCACCATATTGATTCTTCTAATCCAAGAACATGGTATATCTCTCCATCTGTTTATATCATCTTTGATTTCTTTCATCAGTGTCTTATAGTTTTCTGAGTATAGGTCTTTTACCTCCTTAGGTAGCTTTATTCCTAGGGATTTTATTCTTTTTGTTGCAGTGGTGAATGGGATTGTTTCCTTCATTTCTCTTTCTGATCTGTCATTGTTAGTGTATAGGAATGCAAGAGATTTCTGTGCATTAATTTTGTATCCTGCAACATTACCAAATTCATTGATTAGCTCTAGTAGTTTTCTGGTGGCATCTTTAGGATTCTCTATGTATGATACCATGTCATCTGCAAACAGTGAAAGTTTTACTTCTTCTTTTCCAATTTGTATTCCTTTTATTTCTTTTTCTTCTCTGGTTGCTGTGGCTAAGACTTCCAAAACTATGTTGAATAATAGTGGCGAGAGTAGGCATCCTTGTCTTATTTCTGATCTTAGATGAAATTCTTTCAGTTTTTCACCATTGAGAATGATGTTTGCTGGGGGTTTGTCATATATGGCCTTTATTATGTTGAGGTAGGTTCCCTCTATGCCCACTTTCTGGAGAGTTTTTACCATAAATGGATGTTGAATTTTGTCAAAAGCTTTTCCTGCCTCTATTGAGATGATCATATGGTTTCTATTTACAGTTTGTTAATATGGTGTGTCACATTGATTGATTCATGTATGTTGAAGAATACTTGCATTTCTGGGATAAACCCCACTTGATCATGGTGTATGATCCTTTTAATGTGTTGTTGGATTCTGTTTGCTAGTAGTTTGTTGAGGATTTTTACATCTATATTCACCAGTGATATTGGTCTGTAATTTTCTTTTTTTGTCGTATCTTTGTCTGGTTTTGGTATCAGGGTGATGGGGGCCTCATAGAATAAGTTTGGGCGTGTTCCTTCCCCTGCAGTTTTTTGGAACAGTTTGAGAAGGATGGGTGTTAGCTCTTCTCTAAATGTTTGATAGAATTCACCTGTGAAGCCATCTGGTCCTGGACTTTTGTTTGTAGTAAGATTTTTAATCACAGTTTCCATTTCATTACTTGTGATTGGTATGTTCATATTTTCTATTTCTTTCTGGTTTAGTCTTCGAAGGTTGTACCTTTCTAAGAATTTGTCCGTTTCTTCCAGGTTGTCCATTTTAATGGCATAGAGTTGCTTGTAGTAGTCTCTTAGGATGTTTTGTATTTCTATGGTGTCCCTTGTAACTTCTCCTATTTCATTTCTAATTTTATTGATTTGAGTCCTCTCCCTCTTTTTCTTGATGAGTCTGGCTAAAGGTTTATCATTTTTATTTATCTTCTCAAAGAACCAGCTTTTAGTTTTATTTTATTTTATTTTTTTGGCGGTACATGGGCCTCTCACTGTTGTGGCCTCTCCTGTTACAGAGCACAGCCTCTGGACACGGAGGCTCAGTGGCCATGGCTCATGGGCCCAGCTATTCTGCGGCATGTGGGATTCTCCCGGACCGGGGCACGAACCCAAGTCCCCTGCATCGGCAGGCAGACTCTCAACCACTGCGCCACCAGGGAAGCCCCTAGTTTTATTGATCTTTCCTATTGTTTTCTTTGTTTCTATTTCATTTATTTCTGCTCTCTCTTTATGATTTCTTTCCTTCTACTAACTTTGGGTTTTGCTTGTTCTTCCTTCTCTAGTTCCTTTAGGTGTAAGATTGTCTATTTGAGATTTTTTCTTGTTTCTTCAGGTAGGCTTGTATTGTTATCAACTTCACTCTTAGAACTCCTTTTGCTGCATCCCATAGGTTTTGGATCGTCATGTTTTTGCTGTCATTTGTCTCTAGGTATTTTTTGATTTCCTCTTAGATTTCTTCAGTGATCTCTTTGTTATTTAGTAACATATTGTTTAGCCTCCATGTGTTTGTGTTTTTTACATTTTTTTCCCCCTGTAATTGATTTCTATTCTCATAGCGTTGTGGTTGGAAAATATGTTTGATATGATTTCAATTTTCTTAAGTTTACTGAGGCTTGATTTGTGACCCAAGATGTGATCTTCCTGGAGAATGTTCCATGGGCACTTAAGAAAGTGTAATGTGCTCTTTTTGGATGGAATGTCCTATAAATATCAATGAAATCTACCTGGTCTATTTTGTCATTTAAAGCTTGTTTTTCCTTATTAATTTTCTGTCTGGATGTTCTCCATTGGTGTAAGTGAGTTGTTAAAGTCCCCCACTATTGCTGTGTTACTGTCGATTTCCTCTTTTATAGCTGTTAGCAGTTGCCTTATGCATTGAGGTGCTCCTATGTTGGGTGCACATATATTTATAATTGTTATATCTTCCTCTTGGATTGATCCCTTGATCATTATGTAGTGTCCTTCCTTGTCTCTTGTAACACTTTTTATTTTAAAGTCTATTTTATCTTATATGAGTATTGTTACTCCAGCTTTCTTTTGATTTTCATTTGCATGAAATATCTTTTTCCATTCCCTCACTTTCAGTCTGTATGTGTTCCTCTGTCTGATTTGGGTCTCTTGTAGACAGCATATATATGGCTCTTCTTTTTGTATCCATACAGTGAGCCTGTGTCTTTTGGTTGGAGCATTTAATCCATTCACATTTAAGGTAATTACTTATATGTATGTTCCTGTTACCATTTTCTTAATTCTTATGGGTTTGTTTTTATAGGTCCTTTTCTTCTTTTGTGTTTCCCACTTAGAGTAGTTCCTTTAGCATTTGTTGTAGAGCTGGTTTGGAGTTGCCTAATTCTCTTAGCTTTTGGTTGTTTGTAAAGCTTTTGATTTCTCTGTCGAATCTCAATGAGACCTTTGCCGGTGGAGTACTCTTGGTTGTAGGTTCTTCCCTTTCATCACTTTAAATGTATTATGCCTCTCTCTTCTGGCTTGTAGAGTTTCTGCTGAGAAATCAGCTGTTCCCTTGTATGTTATTTGTCATTTTTCCCTTGTTGCTTTCAATAATTTTTCTTTGTCCTTAATTTTTGTCAGTTTGATTACTATGTGTCTCGGCATGTTTCCCCTTGGGTTTATCCTGCCTGGTACTCTCTGCACTTCCTGGACTTGGGTGGCTATTTCCTTTCCCATGTTAGGGAAGTTTTCGACTATAATCTCTTCAAATATTTTCTTGGGTCCTTTCTCTCTTTTCTTCTTCTGGGACCCCTATAATGCGAATGTTGTTGTGTTTAATATTGTCCCAGAGGTCTCTTAGGCTATCTTCATTTCTTTTCATTCTTTTTTCTTTATTCTGTTCTGTGGCAGTGAATTCCACCTTTCTGTCTTCCAGGTCACTTATCCATTCTTCTGCTTCAGTTATTCTGCTATTGATTCCTTCTAGTGTATTTTTCATTTCAGTTATTGTATTGTTCATCTCTGTTTGTTTGTTCTTCAATTCTTCTAGGTCTTTGTTAAACATTTCTTGCATCTTCTCCATCTTTGCCCTCATTTTTTTTCCAAGGTCCTGGATCATCTTCACTATCATTATTCTGAATTCTCTTTCTGGAAGGTTGCCTATCTCCACCTCATTTAGTTGTTTTTCTGGGGTTTTATCTTGTTCCTTCATCTGGTACAAAGTCCTCTGCCTCTTCATGTTGTCTATCTTTCTGTGAATGTGGTTTCCCTTCCACAGGCTCCATAACTGTAGTTCTTGCTTCTGCTGTCTGCCCTCTGGTGGATGAGGCTATCTAAGAGTATTGTGCAAGCTTCCTGATGGGCAGGACTGGTGGTGGGTAGAGCTGGGTGTTGCTCCAGTAGGCAGAGTTCAGTAAAACTTTAATTCACTTGTCTGATGATGTGTGGGGCTGGTTTCCCTCCCTGTTGGTTGCTTGGCCTGAGGCAACCCAGCACTGGAGCCTACCTGGCTCTTTGGTGGGGCTAATGGCCAATTCTGGGAAGGCTCACACCAAGGAGTATTTCCAGAACTTCTGCTGCCAGTGTCCTTGTCCCCATGGTGAGCCACAGCCACCCCCGCCTCTGCAGGAGACCCTCTAACACTAGCAGGTTGGTCTCCTTCAGTCTCTTATGGGGTCACTGCCCCTTCCCCTGCATCCCGATGTGCACACTACTTTGTGTGTGCCCTCCAAGAATGGAGTCTTTTTTTTCCCCCAGTCCTGTCAAAGTCCTGCAATCAAATCATGCTAGCCTTCAAAGTCTGATTCTCTACGAATTCCTCCTCCCGTTGCTGGACCCCCAGGTTGGGAAGCCTGGCATGGGGCTCAGAACCTTCACTCCAGTGGGTGGACTTCTGTGGTATAAGTGTTCTCCAGTTTGTGAGTCAACCACCCAGCAGTTATGGGATTTGATTTTACTGTGATTGCACCCCTTCTACTGTCTCATTGTGGCTTCTCCTTTGTCTTTGGATGTGGAGCATCTTTTTTGGTGAGTTCCAGTGTCTTCTTGTTGATAAGTGTTCAGCAGTTAGTTGTGATTCCAGTGTGCTTGCAAGAGGGAGTGAGCGCACGTCCTTCTACTCCACCATTTTGAACCAGTCTCCACTGGTGGGTTCTTAATTAGCAATGTGAATGGTAATGTTAAAAGTCCTGAATCAGGATTGAAATTCTTACCCCCCACATGTACAGGTGTGAGAACCTGGGGAGGCTGTGTGCACACAGCACCCTTAGGGCTTCCAACTTGGCCCCTCAACATTCTGGTGTCCAGACACTGCTTTAGGATTTCTGGGCGCCCAATGCTGACTCTAAGGGTTCCGTAATCCAGCGTCTGTCTGCCTTTAGTGAGACCCACATTTCCAGGATCCTACAGAGCAGGGTCTGTGTGACTGTTTTGTGGCTTCTCTAACAAATGACCACAAGCTGGGTGGTTTAAAACAACAGGAATTCATCCTCCCCGAGTCCTGGAGTTCAGACATCTGAGATCAAGGTGTTGTAGGACTGAAGTCCCTCCAGAGGCTCCAGGATAGGGTTCTCCCTGCCTTTTCCAGCTTCTGGGGGCTCCAGGCGTCCCCAGGCTTGTGGTGGTATCCCTCCCGTCTCTGCCTCTGTCTTCACGTGGCATCTCCTGTGTCTGGGTCTCTCCTCTTTTGTCTCTTACAAAGACGCTGTCATTGGATTGGAGGCCACTCTAACCCAAGATGACCTCCTGCGAGACCCTTAACTACATGTAAGAAGACCCTTTTCCCAGATATGGTCCTGTTCACGTTTTCTGGGGGGTAACATATTTTGGAGCCACCATTCAACTCATTAACTCTGTATAAAATAACCCTTATTTTAGGAGATTACCAAGGTCTCATATAGGTTGCTACAGACACCAGCCATGTGGGTGGGGGTCTGGTGATGATGAGGACCCTAGAGTCACCTGGAAAGGATCAAAGCCTGGCTTCATCAGAAAGTGAGCTCTTCCACCATGGAGCCCGTGGAAACAGCCACTCCACTCTGATCATGGAAAGGGACCCAGTGCCAAGTCCTGAAGTTGTTACCTTGCAAAGCTGGCCCTTCTGGGATTTCATAGTCAGTAGCATGATGTAACCAATAACTACGGGCTTGGGGGAATCGCTTTGTGGTACGTGATGACAGCACTGTCAGTTTAGGTGCAGCAAGCCTAGAATAGGAATGTTTGAAGAAGAGTTTGAGAGATTGTGAAGCTTGGTTTTCAAGGAAACTGAGCTGGATTTTCAAGTTTGTCAAAGAAACTTCTCTCTTAAACTGAAGGCAGGGCTGGGAGAGCTGAACTCTAGGGATCTTTTTTTTTTTTTTGCGGTACGCGGGCCTCTCACTGTTGTGGCCTTTCCTGTTGCGGAGCACAGGCTCTGGACGCACAGGCTCAGAGGCCGTGGCTCACAGGCCCAGCCGCTCCGCGGCATGTGGGATCTTCCCGGACCGGGGCACAAACCCATGTCCCCTGCATCGGCAGGTGGACTCTCAACCACTGCGCCACCGGGGAAGCCCCCCAGGGATCTTTTAAATGGGATGCTCTGAAGCACCATCACCTGAGTGGTGGTCTCAATGTGAGCTGGGGTTTGCAAAAATTGTGATGAGATTAAGCCTGACTTTCTGTGACAGCCGGGGAGAGGTTTGTAAAGCACCTTGGCTTTTAGAGCCAAGGTTTGTTGCTGGAACAGTGACTCCCAAAAATGGGCCAAAGCTGAAGATGTCTCTGTCCCCTTCTTGTTAGAGTCCAGGGCAGGTGGGTGTCAGAGTCCAGGCCCTGTCCCCCTTGTTTCTCCTCTCTGCTTCCAGGTGAGGGCTCTAACCAGCAGGGTGGGGTGACGATGGAGACATCATGCCCTCTGTCCTAGGATGCAGGCTGGCCAAGCCCCTCACTACCTCCACCCCTTCCCCTTGGTAACACGAGACACTGGGTCCCAGCTGCAAGGGGTGGGAAGGCTGGGGGGTGCAGGGTAGCCGTGAACAGGAAAGAGGGAAATGGGTCCTGATGGGCAGCTGGGTGGCTCTGCTGTGAGGGTTGCCCAGACGCTAGCGCACAGACTCTGGGTCCTGTGAAGCTTCAATGCTTTGTAGTTCTGGAAATCCTATAGGAGACGGTCCACAGCAGGTGAAGCTAATGCTGTCAGTGGAGGTGGTGAAGCCAAAGATCCGCAGTTCAGACTAAAGGTGCCGAAGTACATACAGGACAAAACCATCTCATGTGAATGTAGTTCAGGCACGTTTAACATGAATGCAATCATGTTAATGCCTAACATCTTCTATCCTGTGCCTCCCCTCAGGGACCTCCTCCTCAGTTCCTGAGGCTCCTGTAACTCATGTACTGGGGAATGGAGAGTGGGCCGTTTCCAGTCTGAGCCGTGAGTTACCCTGTGTGTGAGTCTGCTCGGGGCTTCCGTAACAAATACCACAGACAGGGCAGCTTAAACGACAGACATCGCCCAGTCCTGGATGTTGTCTGAAATCAAGGTGTTTCTTCTGAGGCTTCTCTCCTTGGCATGTCGACAGCCATCTTCTCCCCATGTCCTCACATGGTCTCCCTCTGTGCCTATCTGTGTCCTAATCTCCTCTTGTAGGACATCAGTTCTATTGGATTAGGATCCACCCTAGTGACCGCATTTTTACTTTGATCGCCTCTTTGAAAACCCTGTCTCCAAATACAGCCACATCCTGGGGTCCTGGGGGTTAAGGATTCAACATGTGAATTTGTGGGGGACATGGCTGAGCCCACACCGTCCTGCTTAGGAACCAATATGTGCCTCGGTCCCTCCTTCCCTCAAGTCCCATGGGGATCATACGATGGCTCAGGGAGAGTGTGTGCAGTGTTTGTGTCCCAGCTGGGGAACCCTTCTCTGCTGTCTTTGATGAGGCAGTGACCGTGTGTTGCTAGTCCCGTCCCGAGGTGAGCAGTTCTGGGTTTTTTTTTGCTGTGTTGCCTGGCCTGCTGAGATGTTCATTGTCAGGGAACCCAGGAGCCAGCAGCCCAGTGGGGATGCCAGGGACTCTCAGGGCCATGATGGATGCCTCTCCCACGAGGCACCCCAGCAAAAGTGGGGAAAACTTTGCGGGGGTGTGCAGGTGGGAGAGAGTCAAAGTCTCGTTTATGCTTCAGAAAGACCCCTCTTTGGGGTGGGATGTGAGATGAACTTGGGGACAGGGAGCATTGTCAGGGCCTAATGGAGGGATCAGGGCTTCCCTGGTGGCGCAGTGGTTGAGAGTCTGCCTGCCGATGCAGGGGATACGGGTTCGTGCCCCGGTCTGGGAAGATCCCACATGCCGCAGAGCGGCTGGGCCCGTGAGCCATGGCCGCTGAAACTGCACATCTGGAACCTGTGCCCCGCAATGGGAAAGGCCACAACAGTGAGAGGCCCGCGTACTGCAAAAAAAAAAAAAAAAAAAAAAAAAGAAAATCATGCCTAATGGAGGGATCGGGCTTGGGCCAGGGCTGTGGGGGTAGAGGTGAAATAGTGTGGGGACTTGCCACAGACTCTGGAGGAGGAGCTGACAGTCACTGGGGCACAAGGAGGGTGAGAGCCTGGGAGGCCCCAGTGTCACCGAACCAAACTTGGGTCCGCTTGCCCCAGTGCAGTGAAGCCAATCTACTGACACCGGTTGTGGTGAATGAAAGTAGAGCTTTAAGTGTAAAAGTGCCAATACAAGGAGAACAGGTGGCTTGTGCTCTAAAAGCCCGAACTCCCTGAGGGATTTCAGCAAAGCATTTTAAAGGCCAGTTTAAGGAGGGGGTGGGTCACAAGGTATGTGATCAGCTGGTGCACAATTCTCTGGTTGATGGTGAGTTAACAGGCAGTTACCATTGTAAATTCTTAGGCACCAGAAGCTCTGGGGCTACCTGTTCATGATCATCAAGTAGTTAATTTCTTCCTCTTGGTGGTGGATTTAGCATCTGTAAAAGAACTCAGGAAGTGTGCATTAGATACTCTTATCCAGGTACTTCAGACAGGAGCTACAGTAGAGGATATGGGGGAGGGGTCTGTCCTGGGAAGGACCCATAGGGTCCTGCTCGGTTACACCTGGTGCCTGGGCTCAGCAACCTGGGAAGGTGGGGCTGCTCCTGGGTGTGGGGAGCTGCAGGATCACAGTCCTCTGAGGGGCCTGTTAGCCCCCAAGGTGAGATGGGGATGCAGTGGCTGGACAGAAACATCTGGCCTGGGAGAGAGGTCCAGGCTGGAAAAGTCACTGGAATCATCGCAGGGAGGGAGAGGAAAGGCCAATGGGGGCAGGTAAGTCACAGCAGACTACGTGCAGGTGACTGCGGTCCTGTTGGAAGCAATCAGAGCCAGAAAGGAGTGGCTGCCAGGGGCTCAGCTTCATTATCTTGTTCCTTTGTAAAACCACTGTGTCAGAGTTTGAGACACGGCCAGGAGACTTCTTGGGCCAGTGCTGCCATGGCTTCATCAAAGGGCCCAGGGGGAACACAGAACCACAGCAGGCCCCACCCATGTCTGCACTGGGAATGAATCCCATCGGGTCACCGCGGCTCACAGACTTCAGGGAACCGCTGCCTTCAGGACTGGTCTTCCTCCTGCCTCTCACCTGCTGGTCAGAGGCCCAGGGATCCCCAACCTGGCTCCATCCCCAGGGCCTGGATTCTGGGACAGCTTAGGGGTAAGAAAAACACTTATGCTCCTTTATCCGCCTAGGGGTGATAATGTCTTAAAATCTTCAGTTGACTGATTATGAAGGACTGAGTGTTTCCAGCAGGTATGGGTGGAAAGATGGGGTGTGAAGTTCCCCCGGCCAGTCAGCATCCTCCCAGGAAGCCCAGATCCAGGATTACGAGGACAGAGGCTCTCCCCTTGATTATTTGTAACTTCCCACTCTCACAGCAGGGAGCCTGGCTCCCAGCATCTGCCATTTATCTATTCATTGCTTCTTTCTAGGTTACATGTGCAGAAGTTTCACACTTGTTAGCTACTACACTCTGGAAAGAACTTCATAAAGTAAAGCCCACTGTTTATGTATGGTCCATCTTGCCTTTAGTCTACAGATTCCATTCATTTCCAAAGGTAACTTAGGTCAGCACCTTTTACCCCATCCCCTACAGTGAGTTTTTCCATATATTTCTAATACAGTTAGATTCTGTCACATTATGTATTCCATCCTGCAACACTCCTACATGCTAAATAACTAAATTTGCATAGGTTATATGATTGACCCCTTGGGCTATACACATCTATGGGCTTAGGCAAATGCATAGTGATGGGTATCCATCCTAGAGTATCACATGGAATACTTCAAACGCCCCACCCCATGATCTGCTTATCATCTATGTACCTTTGCCTTTTGTAGAATGTCATCAGTGGGATCATACTGCGTGCAGCCTCCTCAGACTGGATTCTTTCACTTAGCAGTATATACTGAAGATTTATCCATGTCTTTCCATAGGTTGATGGTGCATTCCTTTCTACTGCTGAGTAGTATTCCACTGCACGTGTGTGGGAGGAAAAACAATTTTCTCTCTACTTTTCTAGGTTCTTGGTTGAGACACCCCTGCCCCCCAATAATAAAAGACAGGTTACCAGGAGAAAAACAGAAGTTTAATAACATGTATACCCCCTGTATACAAGGGAGATACCACTGAGTCACTCCCTGAAATGACCAAAGCCATCACCTTAAATACCATCTTCAGCTAAAAGCAGAAGAAAGATGTTGGGAAGGGGGAAGCCAGTTATGGATCATGCATAGCACAGTAAACAAGGGTATGATTGTTTGCACATTTAAGTCAGGACTTCTTCACTGATAACAGTTACTTGAGATTTCATTATCCTTCTATTTCTGGTGCAAAGAGGGACATACCCTTATAAATGGAGACTTCTTTATTGTAAATGTCCTTCAGAAAAGTGCTACTCAGTTTTCTTTTTTTTTTTTTTTTTTTTTTTTTTAAAGCAGACTGAAATAATCCTTATGCCAGAGAGGCATATTTTGGGGTGGCATAGTCTACTCACCTTGACGTGGATGTACCACAGTTTGCTTATGCATTCATCTGTTGAAGGACATTCTGATTTCCTCAAGTTTTTAGCCATTATGAGTAGAGCTACTGTGCATAATTGCATCTTTGTTTGCATTTGGACATAGATTTTCAAAGCAGTTGCCTAAATACTGGAAGCACGATTGTTGGATCCCAAGGTGAGACTTGTTTAGCTTTGGAAAGAAGTGACAAACTGTCTTATGAATTGGCTGTACATGCATCCCACCAGTAACCAGGGAGAGTTCCTGTTGTTCCTCACCCTCTAGCAATTGGTCTTGTCATTATTTTGAGTTTGGCTGTCCTGATTTTGGAGAGGCAGCAGTGATTGGTGGTGTGAAGTGAGATCTTAATTCCCTGCCCAGGAATTGAACCTGGGTAGCCTGGATGAAAACTAGGAATGCTAGCCACCACACCGCCTGGATCTTGCCCCCAGTGAAAAATGCATTTCTTACAGAGACAAAACTGTAAAAACATGTACAAAGTTTATTATTAGAGCATAGCACAACAACAGGTGGGAGAGCACACAGAGAAACAGTTTGTTTAGTTAAGACAAAAGCAAGGCAGAGATGCACGCCTGGAGAGAAAGGGTGTGGACATCCCCGCAATGAGGAGGAGCACAGTAAAAAGGTGGTTAAATCACTTATAAAGGATAGTTCTTCCGGGTCTCTGTTTACCTCTGGCCAATTATCTGATTTCTTCTTCCACACCTGCCCTGCCCTAGGACCCTGCCCAACATGCGTGTGCAACTTTTTTCCAAGATGGATTACAGCCCAGAGACCTATGGGACGGCGTTAGCATCACCTATTATGGGGTGGTGCTCCTTCCTTTTTGACCTACAAGGTGCCTTTCTGTACATGTGCAATGTCTCCCTTGCCCCAAGGATGGGAAATGTATGACCTCTTGATCTTTTAACAGGGTTTAGTCACACTCTGTCCTTGCCATAAAAATGTCCAATGTCCAGTTATTTACGCTGTTTCTGTTGCTGGTTTTTATATCGAGGTGCAGATCTCGAAATACAGACAGGAGTCCAGTCATAAACATGTAGTCCTGGAGCCCGCTTGTCTCTTGCTTCAGGAAATGTAAACGGGGGCTGGTAATGAGTGTCTGGCCTGGAGCCCATCTTCTTCTCACCCCAGGAAGTGTGAACAGGAGGCCAGTTATAAATGTCTAACCTGGAGCCCATCTATCTCCTGCCTCAGTCCTAATAGGTGTGCTGTGATATCTCATGATTTTAATTTGTAATTCCCTAATGGTGTATGATGTTGACCATGTTTTTGTATGACTTTTACTATCTGTATATCTTTTTTGGCTGGGTGTCTGTTCAGATCCTAACCCATTTTTTATGGGGTTATTTTAGACGTCTTTGTCTATTTTGAGTCCAAATCCTTTATCATATACAAGTTTTGCAAATATTTTTCTTGCAGTTTGTGGCTCGTCTTTTGATTTTCTGAATAAGGTCTTTGAGAGTAGAAATTTTTAATTTCATAAAGTCCATAAGATTACTTTTTCCTTTTGTGGATTGACTTGCGGTACGGGGGCCTCTCACTGTTGTGGCCTCTCCCGTTGCGGAGCACAGGCTCCGGACGCGCAGGCTCAGCGACCATGGCTCACGGGCCCAGCCGCTCCACGGCATGTGGGATCTTCCCGGAACCCGGGGCACGAACCTGCGTCCCCTGCATCGGCAGGCGGACTCTCAACCACTGCGCCACCAGGGAAGCCCTGTGGATTGCCTTTCTGTGTTGTGTGTTAAAACTCAAAGCTCGTGATCTCCAGACCAAACCCAAGGTCATGTAGATTTTCTAGGTTTATCTCTGTAATTTTTACAGTTTCCCATTTTAAATGTCTGTTAATAAATTTGAGTGAGTTTGGCGTAAGTTTTAAAGTTTGTGTCTACAGTCATTTCATTTCATACAGTTTCCAGTTAATTGTTCCTTAACTATTTTGGAGAAGTCATGGGATGCTTGATTGTATTTCAGTTTGAATTTCCACAGTTTAGTGGATGCAGCGGAAGTGTCCTCAGGGGGAGGGGCCTCCATTGAATTGGGAGGTGGCTTGGTCTGCACGTTCCCATTGGCTGGCAGGGAACGTGAGCCCACCTCCCTGATCCTCTGCAGAATGCGCATTCAGTCTGCGGACTTGGCTCCGTGCGCAGCTGATGGGATCCCCGTCTAATCAGGACCCGCTGGGGCTTTGGCTTCTGGAACACGCGTGGCTGAGTCCATGCTGACCGCCGGGCTCCGGGACAAGCCGGGGTCGAGTCCACACTAACGGAAGCCGGGTCTCCTCAGGACCCGCTGGCCCTTCAGCTTTGGGACATTGTGGGGTCCATTTCTCTCTGACAGGAGCCGGGTCTCCTCAGGACCTGCCGGGAGGTGATGGCGCTCAGGGAAAAGGTGAGGAAAAGTGGGGAGAAGGTTCCTGTGTGTGGCTGGCCGCTGAGGGTGTCTGTCTTCAGAGGACCCAGGAGGGGAAGGGCTTGATGTGGAAAACTGGGTTTTTGGCCACTTTTGTGTGTGATGTAGACAGAGTGCAGTGTTTGTTCTTTGGCTTGTGGCGTCTGGTTTTCCCAGCACCGTTTATTGAGGGGACTGTCCTTTCCCTGGTGTATGTTCTTGGCTCCCTTCTTGTGAGTTAACTGACCACATGCCTGTAGGTTTATTCCTGGGCTCTCTGCTCTGTTCCTATGGTCTGTGTGCCTGTTTTTGTGCCAATTCCACACTTTTTTGAGACTGTAGCTTCGTAATGAAGTGTGAAGCCAGGGAGCGAGATACCTCCAGCCCGTTCTCCTTCCTCAGGGTCGCTTTGGCTCTTCTGTGTCCTTTGTGGCTCCACACAAATGTTAAGATTGTTTGTTTTGTTTCTATGAAATGTCATTGAAATTTTGGTAGTGGTTGCGTGTATGTGTACATTGCTCTGGGTAGCATGGACATTTGCACAATATTTTCACCCATGTACACGGGATATCTTTTTATTGATTTGTGTCTGTTCAGTTTCTTTCATCAATGTCTTAGTTTTCAGTGTGCAGGTCTTTCAAGTTCTTGGTTAAATTTTTTCCTAGTTTTTGGGGGGATGAAATTATAAATGGAATTGTTTTCTTAATTCCTTTTTCTGATAGTTCATCATTAGTGTATAGAATCAAAATGATCCTGCAGTTTTACTGAGTTCATTTTTTTTAGTTCTGACCATTTCTTTGGTGGTTTTATATGGAAACCTAGAATTCACAAATCCCACTGTTTTCCACTACATCCAGGTCATCCACAGCGCCCAAGACCTAGTGGCTCCTAATATTATCTTCCCACGGTGCCTCTTAATACCATGTGGACAAAGTGATCAGCATCACCACTTTGGTTGAATTTGGTTAAATTTGGTCTGGGTAAGTCTTGGCCTCTCTAGCAATGTTTGATGTCATCTCTGATTTTCTGGCATGTTACTGACATAGTTGTATTGAAAAGTATTTTCTAGTAAATTTCAAACGTTTAAACTTTGAATAGCAGCACAAAGTTTTCTACATTCACACCAAATACTGCAGTGTGTTTTAGCCAAAACAGGGCCAGTCTCCCAGGGAACCAGGACATAACTTCAAAATGAGGGATAATTATGGTTTCCACATTATAATTCTATCCACAGGACCACTTAAGCTTTCACCAGCTGCCCCAACTTTGTGGAAAGGTCTTTTTCCATTCTAATCCAGTTTTTAATTTTCTGGAACCATCCCTGGGGCTTTCCCTTATTTTAAAAACCTTCATGGGTTTTAAGTGTACAAGATGAGTATGACCTGGGTGGCTTTTCCTGTATGGCTTCTTTCACTTAGGATGTTTTCAGTGTTTATCCATGTTGTAACATGTATCATTTTTTTCATTGTGATTGAAAACACAAAACATTTATCATTGAAGTCATTTTAAGTATACACGTCTACAGCATTAAATACATTTGCATTGCTGTAAAAACATCCTCACCATCCATCCCCTGAACTTTTTCATTCTCCCCAAGTGAAACTGTAACCATTAAATACTTATTCCCTTCAATCCCTGGCAAACTTATTCGACTTTTTGTCTTTGAATCTGACTTATCTGGATACCTCATACTAGTGGAATCATAGAATGTTTGTCCTTTTGTGTCTGGCTTGTTTCACTTAGCATAATGACTTCAAGGTTCATCCACATTGCAACCTGTGTGAGAATTACCTTAGTTTTAAAGGTTGAATCATATTCCACTGTGTATATACTACACTGTACTTATGCATTCATCTGTTGAAGGACACTTGTGTTGCTTCCACCTTTTGGCTATTGTGAATAATGTTGCTATGAATATGGGGTACAGATATCTGTTCCAGTCCTTGCTTTCTAATATTTTGGGTGTATATCATGGAGCGGAATTGAGGGATCATACGTTAATTCCATGTTTAAGTTTTTTTTTTTTTTTGCAGTATGTGGGCCTCTCACTGTTGTGGCCTCTCCCATTGCGGAGCGCAGGCTCCGGATGCGCCGGCTCAGCAGCCATGGCTCATGGGCCCAGCCGCTCCGCGGCATGTGGGATCTTCCCGGACCGGGGCACGAACCGGTGTCCCCTGCATCAGCAGGCAGACTCTCAACCACTGCGCCACCAGGGAAGCCCCATGTTTAAGTTTTTGAGGAGCCTCCATACAGTTTTCCACAGTGGCTGCACAATTTTACTTTATTACTTTATATGACAGAATAATGCAGCTTATGGATCTACCTTATTTTGCTTATCCATTCACCCGTTGGTGGACATTTTAATTGTTTCTACCTTGGGCTATTGTGAACAGTGCTGCTATGAATATTGGTGTACGAGTTTTTATTTGAACACCTGTTATCAGTTCTTTGGGTACATATCTAGGAGTGGAGTTGTTGAAACATATAACTGCATTTTTATATTTTTGAGAAAGTGCCAAAATTTTGTACACATAGATTGCACCATTTTACATTTCCATAAGTAAAGTTTAAGGGTCCCCATTTCCCTACCTTGTTGCCAACATTTGTTACTTTTATTTATTTTTAATATAACCATTCTAGTGTGTGTGAAGGGGTATCACATTGTGGTTTTAATTTGCATTTCCATCATGACTACTGATGTTTGACATCTTTTCATGTGCTTGTTCACCGTTTGTATGCCTTGTCTGGAGAACAGTCTATGCAAGTCCTTTGTGCATTTCAAATATTGGGTTGCTCTTTAACTGAGTGGTAAAAGTTCTTGACATATTCTGGATAAAGACTCTTATCAGATATATAATGTGCCTAAATTTTCTTCCATTCTGTGGGCTGTCTTTTTACTTTCTGGATAGCCTTTTTAGATGTACAAAGGTTTGTAATTTTGAGGAACTCCTGATTATGTTTTTTTCTTTCATTGCTTGTGCTTTAGTGTCAGATCTAAGAAACTATTGCTAAATGCAAGGTCATGAATCCCTTGGTTTATTCTAGAGTACCATCATTCCTCGGTATCCACTGGGTGAGGGTTTAGGTCTGGCATTTGAGTCAAGTCAGGGTTTAAGGGTCAGGGATCAGGGTTATGGGTCAGGGTTTGAGAGTCAGAGTATACGGTCCAGGGATCTGGGGTTAGGGTGTTAGGGTTCCTTAGTGTTAGGGTTAGGTTTAAGCATAACTGGTCCCCATTGCCCTTCCTTTCTCCTCTCTGAGGTCTCCAGGATGGATAGGATTTGCCCAGGGTCACACATGAATCAGGGAGTTGAGCTGGACAACTGCTTTTCTACCCCCCACCCCCACCCCAGTCCTGGGCTCTGAGAGAAGAATGAAATGTCTGTACTGTCTCTGAGTGTTTCAAATTGAACCCGATGTCATCAAGAGTTGTGGAGGGTGTCAGCAGTCATGCATGGTTCCTTCCTGCCCTCCCATATGGGAAAGGTGGTGCTGGCCCTACTCTGCCTGGGCAGCCTCAGTTCCAGCAGAGTGCCCAGACAGGAGGGCACTCAGTGGACATGTGTGGATAAATGCAGGACTGGGTATAGCAACCTGCAGCCCCCTGCCTACTTGAGGGCTGGTGGGACCCTCCTGGGACTACAGGCATCCTTTGTCCCATCCGAGTGGGTGTCAGTAGACCATCAAGTCTCAGGCAGGACAGTCCTTGACCTCTGACCATTCAGGCAGGCATCTGTGGTCCTGTAGCTCAGTTCATCCTGGGCCCTGTCAAGACCACATGGACAATTAGTGAGCTGACCATGCTGCTGAGCAGTGGAACAGCTACCTGGGCACGGTAGACATTCCTTTGAGATGTTTGAACTACCAACATCCATGTGGTTGAGAAAAGGGCCTCCCCTTCACAGCCTTCACAGCCTCATAGCCTGCCAAGAGAGGTAATAACCGTCTAAATATTTGAGTGTGTCCCTGGCACAACAACCATACAGCAGACCATGGTCCTGAAATCCTTTGTCCTTTTAGTTGTTAGAAATTTTGACATTCATTAAGAATCAAAGTTATGGGAGTAACTGGGCCTCCCAATGGGAGGTTTACACTGAGATTGCATTGTCTTGGAGAGCCATATGCATCCATGTGACCCCTGGAAAGCCTGCCAATTATGGGTTCCATGGCATGAAATAATTCTTGAGCCTCCCCTTACTTCATTGCACAAGAGTTTCCTTACCACCCTAGCACTTGGTTTCTTCCCTTAGTAAAGGACACAGAAGAACCTGGAAAAGGAGCAGTATTGTTTTTCAGGGATGGGTAATTAATATGGCCAGGGAGATGCCATAACTCAAGCGCTCCCACCTCTCAGGGGCAGGAATGAGGGCTGTGTGTCTTCTCAGGGCACATGGGCTGTTCTGGGCCAGCCTCTGAGAGGTGAGGACCTGATGCCCAAGGCAGGAGACTTGAGTTTACCAACAACAATGATCCTGCCTTTTCAGCAAGTGAAAGAACTCTTCGCAGTCTTGGGAGGACAGTAAGAGCACTGGATGAGTAGCTGCAGCCCCTGTCCCTAAGTGAACCCCTTTCTGCCTTTTGTGTCAGATTCTGTGCTGTGCGGTGAGCTGCCATTGACATGGAATCTGCTGCTTTCTTTCTCCCAGCCAGCATGTGTTCTCATGCCCAAGTCTAGTGCCTCAGTTTTCCTTTGGGAATTACATCTCACCTGCTTCCAGTCCAAATAGTTACAGAAGGATGAGCCCATGTTCCACCCAGCTCAAAGATAGGTTTACAACCCACATCTAGCCAGTCCCATTTTCCATCTTCTGGTGATGGGTCAAGGATGAGAATGAAACCCAAGCCAGGCCAAAGGTGTTCAAAACCATGACTTTTCTTCCAAACCAAGAAGAGGAGAAACTTTTTCTCGGAAAAGGATGGTGAGTGGTTGTCAACCTAGAATTGCTGTTGGCTCAAGGGCAGTGAGAGAGACTGTGCCTGTGAATGGGTTCCCCCACAGACACTGAGCAGGACAAAGGTTTGGAGAGAAACAAGGTCACACTGAGAGAGTGTGAAATACTGGACCTGCCAGGTCCAAACCCATTCTTAAACTTGCCACTTGCAAGTATTACTTTATTTCTGCCCTTAGAATAAATACTAATTTGTTTTATTTCAGTAAGTGTGTCCAGTTACTGGGAATAAAAAAGTCCTAGTTGACACATCTGAATCAATAATCCCTGATGCATCCTCAGGTGTCCTCACTGGGTAGGTGTGGCTGGGGGAGATGAAGACACTGGGTGGTGTGATATACTAGGGGAGCTGCCAAACAGCTCTTTCCCTGTTCCTTCCCTGTCCTGAGAGATGGAAACACTGGAACAGTGATAGGATAACCAGTAGGGGAAGGGGTTCCTCAGTGGTTAATTAATCCTTTTGTATTTTCCTTAATTTAGGGTCCATTTTGGTAATGCGTTTTTACAAAGAAATCACCCATTTCCTCTAGATTTCCAGTTTGTTACAATAGGTTTCTCTTATTTGACTTTTAATTTTTCCAGTCTGATTTTCTACAGAATCATCACAACTAATGAACAAATATTGATAATTTCTTCTTAACTGAAGTCCCTATTCATGTTCCCTTTGTTATACCTTTCCTTGTTCCAGGGTCTCAAAGGACATGGGGTCATCATGTCTGTTTAGTCTCTTCTGGGCTTTGACAGTTGCTCAGACTCTCCTTGTTTCCATGACCTTGACAGTGTGGAGGAGGATTGGTCAGGTATTGTGTAAACTGCCCTGCACTGGGATTTGCTTGGTGTTTTTAAAGTTGTAATTAGACTTGGCTTTGAAAAGCAGATCACAGAGGCAAAGTGCTTCCTCTTCACTATATATCGAGAGAACAGGCTCTTAAGGGAACTTCTCACTTATATTCTTAACTTTGGTCACCAGGCTGAGGTAGTGTTTGTGAAGTTTTCACACAGTGAAGTTAATTTTTTCCCATGTTCATCCTGTGTGTCTTATTTAGGAGGAAGTCATAACGCAGAAGCCACAGTTGAGGACAGAGTTGTTAGCTTCACATCCTTGATGGACAGCTGAGTATCTATATGAATGATTTAGAAACTTTCTGCATAGGAGATTTCTATTTAACATCATTAATCAAAAACAATGTAACTTATTTTTACCAGTTTGGAAACATGAATAATTATTGTAAACTTTTGGGTATAATCCAGCACTACATTATTAGACTGCTTAGTTCATTCTTGCTTTGGCTGTTGAGCACTTTTTCCATTTGCTCCTGTTTTCATTTTACATAATTTTTCTTTTGTGGGTTTTTAAATTTTTTGGTACTTCTTTGCTTTCTGATATTTTAAGATTATCCTGCTTCATATATTTACTGTCTCACTCCTAGCATCAGCCCTTTCTTCAAAGAGCCCTTGTTCCTTTTATTAGAGAATGGTGTTAAAAACTTACATGTGGGAGCTAAATATGCTCAGCTGACAGTGCATGGAAATATATGCATGCATCCCAGCCTATGCATATACACATAATTATAAAGATTTCCATGTGGAACTATGTGTATCTCTATTAGGCTAAAGATAGTTTATACTGATGTCTCCTACCTGATCTGTTATGACATGGATATTGTAACCTTCTCCCTTTGTTTGTCTGTGACTTCCCACTCCAGTGGTAAGAAACCTGGCTTCCACCATTTGTTATTAAATTCAGTGCTTGTTCCATTCAATTACTGATATAGTAGTTTCAGTACTATTAGTTACCACTCTCCATGGGAAAGAACTTATAGAGTCCACTGTGTATGTACGGCATATTTTGCCTTTGGCCTACAGAGTCCGCTCATTTCCAAAGTTAACTTAGGTCAGCCCATTTTGTCCCACCACCAACAGTGAGTTTTTTTCATACCTTTCTAAATCAGTTAGATTGTTTGTTACATTCTGTTTGTTTGTTTGTTTGTTTGCGGTACGCAGGCCTCTCACTGTTGTGGCCTCTCCTATTGCAGAGCATAGGCTCCGGACGCGCAGGCTCAGCGGCCATGGCTCACGGGCCCAGCCGCTCAGCGGCATGTGGGATCCTCCCGGACCGGGGCACGAACCCTTGTCCCCTGTATCAGCAGGCGGACTCTCAACCACTGCGCCACCAGGGAAGCCCAACATTCTGTGTGCCAGTCTTTGACACTCCCATATCCTAAGTAACTAAATTTGAATAGATTACAATTTACCTGTTGGGTTGTAAAAAAATCTGTGGGTGTGGGCAAATGCATAGTGACAGGTATTCACCACTAAAGCATCATGTGGACCTTTTCAACCACATATTCCATAAACTGTTTACCATGTCTGTTTTGCCTTTTCTAGAATGTCATATAAATGAGGTCATACAGTGTGTAGCTCTTCAGATTGGATTCTTTCACTTAGCAATATAAGTGTTAGATTCATCTTTTTTTTTTTTTTTGCTCGGGTTGATGATTCATTCCTTTGTATCTCTGAATACTGTTGCATTGCATGTATATGAGAGGAAAAATAATTTTCCCTCTACCCTTCTATGTTCTTCATTGAGATTCCCATTGTAATGAAAGGGAGATGAACTGGAGAAAAACAATCAGAAGTTTCATATATACCATGCATACCTCCTGTATACTTGAAAGATACCCAGGAAAACTTAGTCTGGCCCAAGCCATTACCTTAAAGGCTACCTTCAGCTAAGAACAGAAGAATGATGTTAGGGAATGGAGGAAGCCATTTAAGGGAGGTTATTAGGCAAAGCACAGTAAACAAGGGAATGGTTGTTACGCAGATTTACATCCAGACCTATTTCATAGACAAGCTTTTTTTTTTAATATTTTTTATTTGGCTGTGCCAGGTGTTAGTTGCAGCATGTGGGATCTAGTTCCCTGACCAGGGATCGAACCCAGGCCGCTGCATTGAGAGTGTGGAGTCTTAACCACTGGACCACCAGGGAAGTCCCGACAAGTTTTTCTTGATATGTAGTCATCATTCAATTCCTGGTCCAGAGAGGGACATACCCTTATGAATGGAGATATCCTTAATAAGTGTAAATTTCCCTCATAAAAGGGCATTTTCTACTTGGTTTTCACAGATTCTCCTGGGTCTGCTGTTTTTTAAATTAATCAGTCCAAAATAATCCTTTTGTCAAATGGGCATATTTTTGGGTGGTGTATTGTGCTCCCCTTGACATGTATGTGCCCTAATTTGCTTACGAATTCATCTACAGAAGGACATCCTGCTATCTTTAAGCTTTTAGCCATTATGAATAGAGCTGCTGTGCATTACTTGATGCTAGTTTTTGTTTGAACACAGGTTTTCAAAGCGGTTGTCTAAATACAAGAGGTACGCTTCTTGGATCCTAAGGTGAGACTATTTAGATTTGGAAAAAACTGCCAAACTGTCTTCCAAAGTTCGTTGTACATGCATTCTACCAGCATCTTGAGTATATTCTTGTATGTTTATTTAGTGTCTGTTTATCTTCTTTGGACAGGTGTGTGTTTCATTCTTTATCAAATTTTAATGGCATTGTTTGGTATAATTTGAGTACACACCCTTTATCAGATATATGTTTTGGAAATACTTTGTTCCAGTTTGTGGTTTGTCTTTTGCTTTTCTGAATAAGTTCTTTCATAGAGTCGAAATTTTTAATTTTATAAAGTCCACATTATCAATTATTTATCTTTTGGTGATAGACTTTTGGTGTTGTGTGTTTAAAACGCATCACCAGACCCAAGGTCATGTAGATTTTCTTCTTTTTTAAAAAATATTTATTTATTTATTTATCTATTTATTTATTTTTGGCTGCGTTGGGTCTTCGTTGCTGCATGTGGGTTTTCACTAGTTGCGGCGATTGGGGGCTACTTGTCAGTGCCATGCATGGGCTTCTCATTGCGGTTTCTTCTCTAGTTGTGGAGCATGGGCTCTAGCTGCACGGGCTTCAGTAGTTGTGGCATGTGGGCTCAGTAGTTGTGGTGCGTGGGCTCTAGGGTGCAGGCTCTGTAGTTGTGGTGCGTGGGCTCTAGGGTGCAGCACGGGCTTAGTTGCTTTGCGGCATGTGGGATCTTCCCAAACCAGTGCTCAAACCTATGTCACCTGCATTGGCAGGCAGATTCTTAACTAGTGCACCACCAGGAAAGTCCTAGATTTTCTTTTTTCTTCTAGAATTTTTATAGTTTGTTAATTTTTTTTTTTGTGGTATGCGGGCCTCTCACTGTTGTGGCCTCTCCCGTTGCAGAGCACAGGCTCCGGACGCTCAGGCTCAGAGGCCATGGCTCACTGGCCCCACCACTCCACGGCATGTGGGATCCTCCCGGACCGGGGCACGAACCCGTGTCCCCTGCATCAGCAGGCGGACTCTCAACCACTGCGCCACCAGGGAAGCCCTATAGTTTGGTAATTTAAACTTTTCTATGGGCACTTTTGAGTGAATTTGTTTATGTTGTAAAGTTTGTGTCTACATTCATTTCATTACATATTGTTTCTAATTAATTGTTCCTTAACCATGTTTTGAGAAGATACAGTGAGATACATGGCTCCATTTCAGTTTGGATTTCCAAACTTAGTATATACAGCAGAACAGCATTCCGGGTGAGGCCTCTGATTTTGTGTGTGGTGCTCCCGGCACTTCTCTAACACCCCACAGGGGGTGCCTAACCCACCTGTCTGACCCTGGGGACACAGGTGCATCCAGCCCACAGACTTTGCTCTGTGACAAGCAGACAGGAATTTATCTCCTGTCAGGGCTTAGGTTTCTGAATCATGGGGCAGTGTCTACACTGAATGGAGCTGGCTTTTCTTAGGACCCACTGGTGAGGGGATGCCATGAGAGGACGGAATGAGAAAGTGTGGAGAATCTTCCTGTACAGCTGACTGCTGGGTGGGTAGGGTGCATCTTCAGAGACTTAGGAGAGAAAGGGTTTAATGTGGAATACTGTGTGCTTTTAGTTAGTTTTATGTGCAGTGTAGATAGTGACCAGTGTCGTTCCTTGGAGCCTGGTGTCTAGTTTTCCTGGCACTGTTTGTTGATGGCTTTGGGTAGAATAAACATTTTAATAATAGTCATTTTTCTGATGCATGAGCATGGAATATTGTTTTCTATTGTGTCTTCAATTTTTTAATTAATGCTTTATAGTTTTCTGAGTATAGGTCTTTCATGTCCTTGTTTAAATTTATTCCTAAATGGTTTGTTCTTTTTGATGGAGTTGTAAATGGGATTGTTTTCTTAATTTTTCTTTCTGATGATTCATTTTAAGTGTATAGAAACAAAACTGAATTGTGCATATTGATTCCACATTTTGCAACTTTACTGAATTTATTTTTTTAATATTTTTTGAAGTAATGTGAAGAATTGTAATACTAAAATCTCACTGTTTCTACTGCATCCCAGGTAATCCGTAGGACCCAAGACATGGTAGTTACTAATATACTCCTCTCACGGTGACTCTTTTAAACAACTTTTTTGACTTATTTTTGTCTGTGTTGGGTCTTCGTTGCTGTGCATGTGCTTTCTCTAGTTCTGGGGAGCGGGGGCTACTCTTCGTTGCAGTATGCGGGCTTCTCATTGCAGTGGCTTCTCTTGTTGTGGAGCACAGGCTCTAGGCACGCGGGCTCAGTAGTTGTGGTGCATGGGTTCTACAGCGTAGGCTCAGTAGTTGTGGCCCATGGGCTTAGTGCTCCGCTGCATGTGGGAATCTTCCCGGACCAGGAGTTGAACCCATGTTCCCTGCATTGGCAGACAGATTCTTAACCACTGTGCCACCAGGGAAGTCCCTCTCACTGTGCCTCTTAATACCATGTGGACTTCTACAGAGGAAATAACAATCACAACTTTGGTTGAACTTTGTCTGGGTAAGTCTTGTCTTCTATAACAAAGTTTGATGGCCATCTTATCTGATTTTCTGGCATGGTACTGACATGGTTGTTTTGAAAAATAATTTACTTTCCAGTAATTTGAAATGTACATAAAAGTTTCAATGATGGCAAAAGTACTCACATTTGTCACTTCACACAAAACGCTCAGTGTGTTTTACCCAAAACAGGGATACTCTCCTGAGGAATCAACACATAACCCCTAAATGAGGAAATCATGATGTCTACATTATAATTTAATACACAGGTCCACTTCAACTTTCACCTGTTGTCCCAACTGTATGAAAATGTCTTTTTCCATCCAGATCCAGTTTTGTTTTTCTGGAACCATTACTGAGTTTTTCCCTCATTGGGACAACCTTGATGGATTTAAAGCAGACAAGAGGAGTATGGGATCTGGGTGGCATTTTCTGTATGGCTTGTTTCGCTAAGGATGTTTTTTTTTTTTTTTTTTTTTTAAAGATGATGTTGTGGGTAGGAGTTTATTAGTTAATTAATTAATTTTTGCTGTGTTGGGTCTTCGTTTCTGTGTGAGGGCTTTCTCTAGTTGTGGCAAGCAGGGGCCACTCTTCATTGCGGTGCGTGGGCCTCTCACTATCACGGTCTCTCTTGTTGCGGAGCACAGGCTCCAGACGTGCAGGCTCAGTAGTTGTGGCTCACGGGCCTAGTTGCTCCACGGCATGTGGGATCCTCCCAGACCAGGGCTCGAACCCGTGTCCCCTGCATTAGCAGGCAGATTCTCAACCACTGCGCCACCAGGGAAGCCCACTAAGGATATTTTTAATGTACATTTATGTTGTAAGAAATATCAGCAGTACACTTTTTTTTTCATTGTCATTAAAAATACAAAACATGACATTTACCATTTAATTCATCTTACATATACACTTTTGTGGTATTGACTACCTTCCTATAGTTGCACAAACAAGTTAACTAACGTGTACCTCCTGTGTGCATGGGAGATACCCAGGAAATTGAGTAACACCCTGAAATGACCCAAGACATCACCTTAAATACCATCTTCATCTCAGAGGAAAAAAAAGGACGGGTATGGTTGTTTCTGTCTACATTCATTTGATTGCATATGGTTTCCAACTGATTGTTCTATAACTAGTTTTGGAGAAGTCATGGGATAGATGGCTTCTTTTCAGTTTGAATTTCCAAATTTAGTGGATTCTGCAGGCGTGATACAAGGTTTACAAACTTGATATTGGATCAGGACATCCCATGGTGTAATTGGTATTAATGGTTTATTCACCAATTAAAGTTCTGTGTGATATGAGTTCAGACTGGAGTAATCCTGGTTAGTTTCTATCTGCTATACATTTGTCCCAGGATGAAAGGACAAGAAACACAAGGCCTACTTTATAAAAGTGCCTTCAAACTAATTGATGGTATAATCTCCACCTAATTTTTAAAAAATTTATTTCATTGAAGTATAGTTGACTTACAATGTTGTGTTAATTTCTGCTGTACAACAAAGTGATTCAGATATATATATACACACACACACACACACACACACACACACACATACTGTTTATTACATATATACATATGGTTTACTACAGGGTATTGAATATAGTTTCCTGTGCTGTACAGTAAGACCTTGTTGTTTATCCATCCTATATATAATAGTTTGCATCTGCTAATCCCAAACTCCCAAGCCATCCCTCCCCCGTCTTCCCCTTGGCAACCACAAGTCTGTTTTCTATATTTGTGAGTCGGTTTCTGTTTTGTAGATTCATTTGTGTCTCATTTTATATTTCACATATAAGTGATATCATATGGCATTTGTCATTCTCTGTCTGACTTCACTTAGTATGATAAATGCTAGGTCCATCCATGTAGATGCAAATGGCATTATTTCACTCTGTTTTATGGCTGAGTAATATCCCGTTGTATATACTTATCACATCTTCTTATCCATTCATCTGTTGATGGACATTCAGGTTGCTTTCATGTCTTGGCTATTGTGAATAGTGGTGCTATGAACATAGTGGTGCATGTATCTTTTCGAATTATAGTTTTGTATGGATATGTGCCCAGGAGTGGGATTGCTGGTTAATATGGAAATTCTATTTTTATTTTATTTATATTTTTATAAATGTATTTATTTTATTATTTATTTTTATTTTTGGCTGCATTGGGTCTTTGTTGCTGTGTGTGGGCTTTCTCTGGTTACGGCAAGCAGGGGCTACTCTTCGTCGCGGTGTGTAGTTCTCATTGTGGTGGCTTCTCTTGATGGGAGCACGGGCTCTAGGCGCGCAGGCTTCAGTAGTTGTGGCATGCGGGCTCAGTAGTTGTGGCTTGTGGGCTCTAGAGCGCAGGCTCAGTAGTTGTTGCGCACAGGCTTAGTTACTCCAAGGCATGTGGGATCTTCCCGGGCCAGGGCTCGAACCCTTGTCCCTTGCATTGGCAGGAGGATTCTTAACCACTGCGCCACCAAGGAAGCCCCGGCAACTCTATGTTTAGTTTTTTGAGGAAACTCCATATTGTTTTTCATAGTGGCTGCACCAATTCACATTCTGACCAACAGCGTAGGAGGGTTTCCTTTTCTCCACACCTGCTCCAGCATTTATTTGTAGACTTTTTATTGATGGCCATTCTGACCACTATGAAGTGATACCTCACTGTAGTTTTGATTTGCATTGTTCTAACAATTAACGACATGGAG